>JAOTOM010005127.1:667500-890000 GCA_034440615.1 Ashinkailepas kermadecensis | reverse complement strand
GCCTTCAAAGCACACTAAAGACCCTCAAAACTTTGGGAGCCTCAAAACACACCGTAGCCGCAAGGACGGCATGAAGACGGCAAAACAGACCGAAACCTGGAAAAAGTGACATAATCATAAAACGCGCCGGAGCAGTAAATAAACATATTGGGACCTTCGAAAACGCGCCGGTCCTTCAAAAACACCGTGAATCCAAAAAAGACGCAACTAAACACGTTGGGTTTCAAAATTGCGCTGGGTCTAATAAAATTGCGCTGTGTCCCTCAAATATCTCAATAAGCAACAAAAACACAACTGGTTCTAAATATGACACAAAATCAGCGGCTCGGTTCGACATCCAATCTGTGTGCATATACAAACAAAAAGAGGTGAAAAGTGAGAAAAGGTACATACATACATGTTCATCGAGAGATCCGGATTCCTTTTCCACCATAAGATGTGGGAAGAGGAGCAATTATTTTGCTTTAATTCACATAATTCTCCTCCCGAATCATGATGCAAAGTATTCTGCTACTTCAAGTATGGCACAAGATCATCATATGGCAGCAATTATGGCACAAGACCATCATATGGCAGCAATTATCAACACGTAAATTGCCTAGCAGAAACAGCAGAAACGCGCGCAGTGTGGCAAATGCGACGATTGCGCAAGGAGGGTGTGCAATTGCACGAACTTTCAGGTGGTGACGACTGGACGTGATTGACTACAGTGCATGAAATTGGCAAATTTTGGGGACGAGTGGTCTAGGGGTAAGATGCTCGTCTCACAATCGAAAGATTGTGGGTTCGAGTCTCACCTGTCGCTACTCTTCGCCCGCGACCAATCGGCGTGAGAGATTGGCGACGCTATATGACTCAACGGTCGACGTGTCGTACAACTAATAACCAACCAAATTGGCAAAGTTAGCTTTTAAAGTCATTTGTACAGGTGTAAGTTTAGCAATACGAGCTGACTTATAAAGAGATACCAGAGAAACATTGGGACAATCGACGTGGAATCTTTGAATTCCGATGACTTGGGAACGATGGTGGTAGGTTGGTCACCCTCCACGCAAAATTATGTTGTAATTGATTATTTCAATTGAAAAAAATGAACCCCTTTATAAAAATAGTGGTAGAAATCCGGTGCCTTTTAAGAGATTGGGCATCCTCCAAATTCTTTCCCCTCCCGTGACGGAAATCCTTGGGACACCACGGTGTGGGGAGGGGGAGGGGGAGGGTCGGCCGGCGCCGAAAGTTACCCTCGCCCAAACTGGTGGACTAGACCTGCCAGTGGTCAGAAGCTTACGCTTGACCCCATCCTCCACACCCGCCCTACGCCCACCACCACCCTATCCCCGCCACCACCCTACCCACACCCCACCATCGCCCTACACCCACACCCCGTTCCTCCGCCATGGTGACAGTGTTTCGAATGGCTGCAACAAATCGCGTCTGGCCGGGCCGTTGGACCGTTGGACCGTTGGACCGTTGGACCGACAGCGGGCGGTGGCCGTGATTGTGGTGACGCGCGAGTCCGCCGGTTTAAACAGGGCCACGCGCCGTCTAACGGCCCGCCGAGCTCGTCCCCGCCATTATCGCATTTGCCGCCGCCAGGTGGCGCGTAAGCAGGCATGTGCGGCTCCAATCTGCGCCACCTGGGTCGCGCCACCTGTCGGAGAGCTGCGGCCGGCCGCCGCCAGGGGCGCTGCCAGCGCCAGTGCCGGAGGCGCTTCGAGCGTTCGGCACTGGCGGCTAGAGTTGTAAAGCACCGTTTTTGGTTTGTTTGTTTGTTTTCTTTTCTTTGGTTGTTCTTTTTCTGGCAGCCAGTGTGCAGGCTTCAGGGGGGGGGGCGTGTTCAGGTGTTCTAGACACAGGTGATGCCTCCACAGGTGATGTCCAACGCGAATTCCTCGGTTTCCTGGCGGCGTAGAAATGGCAAAACAAAAATTGTGGGTGGGGTGGGGGTCGATGGTTAGGCCAATTCATTCCGGTCAACGCTTTCCCCATAGCGTTAACGCTATCCCCATAGCGTCCCACAGCGGTAATGCGGCATACATCGGAGAAATTGGGGCAGAAGCGATGGTCACTGCGCCACCCAGACCGTCCCCGCGCCGCTATTGCAACATCATTGACATGCTATACGACTCCAAAACCAAGCGTGGTGTCCATCCCGCCGTTTCTTGGGGCGGATCCAGATATCTGAGTTGGGATAATTTGTTGTTTGTTTGGAGGGGGGGGACTAAATTTCAGACATTTTTGGAGTCTCTGAAATCTCACCCTGGGGTGATTACGTCAGTGATTACGTCAGTGATTGCGTCACTGCCGTACGTCACTGCCGTGATTATGGGGTCGTTTTAAGGAAACATTTTCCACATAGAATATTCCGAGCTTCCGAGAAAATCGTTCCTTCATACGAATTTCCCCAAACAAAATCGTCGGTCCGGTGGGTCTGGTGGACGAAGCTTCCTCTTCCTATTCGCAAGTCCGCCGGTGTCGGCAGGTAATCTGTTCAGCCCCCCCACCCAGACGACCCCCCGCCTACGTCCTCAGCAGGGGGACACCTGGCTGAGACAATCTGTTCTGCCCTCCCATGCGACCCCTCCCCCCGCCTACGTCCTCAGCAGGGGGACACCTGGCTGAGACAATCTGTTCTGCCCTCCCATGCGACCCCTCCCCCCGCCTACGTCCTCAGCAGGGGGACACCTGGTTGAGACAATCTACCCTCCCCCAGACGACCCCCCCTACGTCCTCAGCAGGGGACACGGCGAGACAATCTGTTCTGCCCTCCCATGCACCCCCCCCCTCCCCCGGGCCCTGTACCATCCCCCCCAGACGACCCCCGCCTACGTCCTCAGCAGGGGGACACCTGGCTGAGACAATCTTTCTGCCCTCCACCACCCGCCAGCTTTCTCCCGCCCGCACCTTTCTCCTTGTCTCCTTGTCTCCTTGTCTCAACTTGTCTCCTTGTCTCAACTTGTCTCCTTGTCTCCTTGTCTCCTTGTCTCCTTGTCTCCTTGTCTCCTTGTCTCAACTTGTCTCCTTGTCTCAACTTGTCTCCTTGTCTCCTTGTCTCCTTGTCTCCCGGCCGGTCAGGACCAGAGCGCAGCCGGCAGCTGGCGGTGTCGCCCGCGGCGCCAACTGGCGCGTCGTCCGCGAGCTGCGCCAGCTGCGCCAGCTGCGCCGGTGCTGCCGTCTGCCGGATTACGCAGCAATTAGCCGCACACCTGCGGAGAGACAGCGGGCGGTGCCGGCGGCCGGTCATCTCTGCGCGGATAATTCGCCGCCGACCGGATCAATGTCGCGGTGTTTTTATTCCTGATCGAAAAAGAACGTTTATGCGGTCGCGCAAGTCGCCTCGCCAGATGTTCACGAGGCAGGAATCCGTTGAAGACAATCAAGGCGCAGCCAAGGGGGTGGCGGCGTGGGTCCGTCTTCCCTTCCCCTCAGCGATAAAAATACACCAGATCAAACGAGAAATTTTGCGATTTTCATCACGCAAAACCGGGGGTCATCTTTGCGCTCCGCGCGTCGAAAGTGTTCTGTATTTCGTTATTTTTTTTTTTTTTTGGGGGGGAGTTGCCCTCTCTCGTGACCACCTCCGTGCTACACTGCTCAGCATGCACGGCGAAGTGTTGTGTGTCGGCGGTGACGTCACCGTGCGTGTTTTCAACATTTGTGTTCCGGTGATCGGGCACTCACTTCCTTTGATCGCAAGCAAAAGCGTTGCCTCCGAAGCTATTCCTACCTCTTTGAAAATTTCGATCGCAGTTGTTTTTCACAAAGCATACAGCGCGTAGCGAATTTTGCTGTCCGAGTTCTAACCGGAAAACGCAAATACGATCGAACCAGCGCTGTACGCAGACAGCTGGGACTGCTGACCGTGAGCCAGCTGGCCTGTTATGCTGACCTGTGTCTGCTGTAGTCTGTGATTCGTGACGTAGACGGCACACCACTTCCACTCGACGATTTCCCACCTAATCATGATGTATGGTAGCGTCGTGTTTACCGGTCACATCTGCTACATATGCCGCACGCCAGAACCGGTCATGGTGCTAGACCATTCCGTGTCCGTGCCTGCCGCTAAGATAAGTTTGCTGTCGGTCATGAGCTCCGGCGTATGCGCACCGATTTTAAAAAGCATGTGAAGACTAAGATCGTCTCTACTGTCGACTGAGGCACAGTTGCGCGGACATCCTTCTTATTAAGCTGTGTTGTGTATTAGGCTGACATTGGAATTGTTGTTAGCTCATTCGAAACTGCGATTGGCAAGGGCAAGTAATAGCCACTTGAGTGATTGTGCTTTCGTCTGTACTGCAATGCAATACAATACAAGTTCCACCCGCAAAAGGAGAAGAGCCTAATGCCCCACGAAATACGTTACTATTCCACCCAAGAGTGGAGATCTCTGATCAAGTTTGGGGGCCCAGGTCATTACTTTCATCACATATTTCCAGAGTTAACATGAAGAAGGATTAATTAACATTAGCAAGGTACCAAACCAGGGGAGTCCGGATCCCTACCCACAAGCCACCCGGGATCTCCAACCATGATTCCACCTACGTGTGGCTGGAGAAGGGGCCACCGTGCAATCAACAGGGAGCCGTGAACATTGGTTCGAAGCTCGCCATGTTGAAGCGCATCTTAAGTGGCCTCGTAACCATACATGTATGCGCAACGTAACCCTATTTGTACAACGACAAAGCTAATGCTGCAACCTTTCATAGTATGCCGGGGGGCAACCTTTCATAGTATGCCGGGGGCAACCTTTCATAGTATGCCGGGGGCAACCTTTCATAGTATGCCGGGGGCAACCTTTCATAGTATGTCGGGGGCAACCTTTCATAGTATGCCGGGGTGGCAACCTTTCATAGTATGCCGGGGGCAACCTTTCATAGTATGCCGGGGGCAACCTTTCATAGTATGCCGGGGGGCAACCTTTCATAGTATGCCGGGGGCAACCTTTCATAGTATGCCGGGGGGCAACCTTTCATAGTATGCCGGGGGCAACCTTTCATAGTATGCCGGGGGCAACCTTTCATAGTATGCCGGGGGCAACCTTTCATAGTATGCCGGGGGCAACCTTTCATAGTATGTCGGGGGCAACTTTTCATAGTATGCCGGGGGGCAACCTTTCATAGTATGCCGGGGGGCAACCTTTCATAGTATGCCGGGGGCAACCTTTCATAGTATGCCGGGGGCAACCTTTCATAGTATGCCGGGGGGCAACCTTTCATAGTATGCCGGGGGGCAACCTTTCATAGTATGCCGCAGCACAGCGGGCCGACAGCCATGCTTAGACCATTGTGTCCATGTCCCGAACGCATTTCGCCTGCCCTTCCATCTGAGAGGGGGGGGGGAGGGGGGGGGGGCTGTTTCCACCCGTATGCGTCCCTGCCTGAGACAGATACCGGGAAAACTTTGACCCATTGGTTGTCACGAGACAAATCCAATGGCATGTGTGCCGCTTTTCGCGTTTGCTTTTTGTGTTTTTCGGTGGATCCTGGTGCCTTCTGTGGTTGATTCCCCAACCAATGTCTTCTGGATTGAACATGTGACACTGGCAGATCCAGCGGTGGGGGTAGGGGAGGAGGGCTAGAGTGTATCCTTCCCTTTATCGAAAGGTGACACCTATTTGACGAGAAACGGTGCCACACCGAAGAGTTCAAGGGCATCACCCACCCCGCTCAACGATTTTTTCAGCCGAAGGTGTCGCCCCTCCGAGAAAATAGTTCCCCTTCAGACGAGTTAGTGCCGCCCCCTTAATGCAACTTGCTGGATCCGCTCCTGACGTGTGACACCAAGGAGCTGACTCAAGCTGGAAATCATCATAGCTGTCGCCTGCGTTGACCTCCGATCCACCAAGAAAGCCGTACGTATGCAATGTTTCCCGATTTTAGTTTTATCTGCACGCGACCCTGCCCGGCAGGTCAAAGGCCAAGGTCAAAGGCCAAGGTCAAAGACCAATTTTGCGAGAACCAAGATTGCATGTCGGCAATTGTAATTTCAATCATACACCGCGCCCGCCGTGTAGGCGACCTGGCCATGGCGTAAGCACCGGAGTGCAGCTTAGGTTCGTACGGTAAGTATGAAAATATCGAAAGCTCATTTGACCTTGTAACATCCATGACTAGCACAAGCTCTACGCGGGTACAAAAGCCGGGGTCATGTCATGCCTTCGCAATTCACGCCAAAGACTCGTAGAGGCTTGAAAATGGCTACTTTGGAATTAACACGAGTAAAGTGAGCCGTCGAATTCGAATCCTTGCAGCAAAAATGCTCCACAATATATTTTGGGCGAAAAGGGGTCATCCAACGTTATTCAAGGTTCTTGACTTGAATTGATTTTGATGCGTCAGCGACGAGACGACAGGATCTAAGGACGCCTACAAGCCTACAAACACCAAATTTCAATGATTCTGGTAGGCTCGCTGTAGGAAAGCAGGTGCAACTGCAACTACGACTGCAACTTCGACTGCAGTATGAACCGAATGGCGTCACGGCTCTAGGGCACTTGACCAGATTTGCATCACAAAAATAATTTGGATCCATGACGTGACCAGCTTTGCATCTATGATGAACACGAATCTGCGGAGCTGGTTTGATCTCTTATGCAGCAGTCATCACCCGTCGGATGGCGAGCGGTGGTGACTGCTGTGTACAGCACCAGACGAGCGGTGGTGACTGCTGTGTACAGCACCCGACGAGCGGTGGTGGCTGCTGTGTACAGCATCCGACGAGCGGTGGTGGCTGCTGTGTACAGCACCAGACGAGCGGTGGTGACTGCTGTGTACAGCACCCGACGAGCGGTGGTGACTGCTGTGTACAGCACCAGACGAGCCGTGGTGACTGCTGCGTACAGCACCCGACGAGCGATGGTGACTGCTGTGTACAGCACCAGACGAGCCGTGGTGACTGCTGCGTACAGCACCCGACGAGCCGTGGTGACTGCTGTGTACAGCACCAGACAAGCGGTAGTGGCTCGTGTGCAGACGCCACACAGATAGTGGCTAGTGTGCAGACGCCACACAGACGTACCGCAAATCTTGCACACTGCTAATGCTTCTTTGTTATAGAGTTCTGGAGACGAATAGCGTCCGGAAACACCATTCTTTGCATTTATTTGTCCACAGGAAAATGTCCTTCGCTATGATTATATTTGTGTTGCATTCTTGGCGCGCCATAGCCCGTCGTTTGTGTTAACCAGCACCATTTAGCCGTAACGTTTCAAGCAGCGTGTCGCGGTTGCCAAAGAAAAACAATCACAAATGGAGGCATTTCATGTCCACCAAATCCTCTGTGAACGTGATCAGGCAGATTTTCCTCAGCTGGGAGCTGTCGGTACCCACATCCGTCACATTTCGTGATCCGCCATGGCTCAGCTACGATCGCCTTGTATGTGTGTATACCAGCCAATCAGCAGACTGCATCAGGGACCAGCGAGTTAGTGTCTGTCAGTCTGATGACATCAAGAGACGACACACTGCATTAAATGCACAATACATTTGGACGCCTTAGACGAGCACATATTTCCACTTGCTTAAAAAGACGTAAAGACAAATGTAGGGGAGGATGGGAGATGGTCGGACACTTCTCAGAACATTGGCTCTGACGGGACAACTAATTGCAATGGAAACCAGAAGTTGGCAGCATATGCATATGCACATCCAGACATGCACATATACATACTAACCTGAACCGTTAGCTACATATCCAGTATCCATTGCCAGCAAATGGGAAAACGTTTGCCTGGCCTGGCAGCATGTGGCTAAGAGTGCGCCCACCTCAACTGCCAGAGCTTTCCTTAGAGTGCGCCCACCTCAACTGCCAGAGCTTTCCACACGAGATTTCACTGAATATATTTGACGCTTAACATTACACCTACTACATACGGGAGTTGTATGAACAGGATGTGCCTAAGATGTGTCAGGATGTGCCTAAGTTGTGTCAGGATGTGACTAAGTTGTGTCTGGATGTGCCTAAGATGTGTCAGTATGTGCCTAAGTCGTGTCAGGATGTGCCTAAGATGTGTCAGGATGTGCCTAAGTTGTGTCAGGATGTGCGTAAGTTGTGTCGGTATGTGCCTAAGATGTGTCAGGATGTGATTAAGTTGTGTCAGGATGTGCCTAAGATGTGTCAGGATGTACCTAAGTTGTGTCCGAGTGTGATGTTCCTGGCGCTGCCACAGCGCTGGCCTCGCCCAATGCTGTCATAATTCGCCGCCTTCCCCGGCGGTTTGCATGAGTGAACACCCAGGCAAGACACTATCAACACCGTCAGACAACGTCACACACTGTCAGACAACGCCACATGCTTTCAGAAAATGTCACACACTGTCAGGCAACGTCACATACTGTGAGACAACGTCACACACCGCCAGACGTCACACACTGTCAGAGAATGTCACACACTGTCAGAGAATGTCACATGCTGTCAGACAATGTCACATACTGTCAGATAATGTCACACACTGTCAGACAATGTCACACACTGTCAGAAAATGACATACCCTGTCAGATAATGTCACACACTGTCAGACAATGTCACACACTGTCAGATAATGTCACACACTGTCAGACAATGTCACACACTGTCAGAAAATGTTACACACTGTCAGACAACGTCACAAACTGTCAGACAACGTCACACACTGTCAGACAACGTCACCCACCGTCACTACCAGACAGTATGGGACAGTTTCAAGCAGGATCAGGCGGAACCAGGTGGTAGCCGACAGTACCAGGTGGCACCAGACAGTACCAGGTGGTAGCCGACAGTACCAGGTGGCACCAGACAGTACCAGGTGGTAGCCGACAGTACCAGGTGGCACCAGACAGTACCAGGTGGTAGCCGACAGTACCAGGTGGTACCAGACAGTACCAGGTGGCACCAAACAGTACCAGGTGGTAGCCGACAGTACCAGGTGGTAGCCGACAGTACCAGGTGGCACCAGACAGTACCAGGTGGCACCAGACAGTACCAGGTGGCACCAGACAGTACCAGGTGGTAGCCGACAGTACCAGGTGGCACCAGACAGTACCAGGTGGCACCAGACAGTACCAGGTGGTAGCCGACAGTACCAGGTGGCACCAGACAGTACCAGGTGGTAGCCGACAGTACCAGGTGGCACCAGACAGTACCAGGTGGTAGCCGACAGTACCAGGTGGCACCAGACAGTGCCAGGTGGTAGCCGACAGTGCCAGGTGGCACCAGACAGTACCAGGTGGTAGCCGACAGTACCAGGTGGTACCAGACAGTACCAGGTGGCACCAAACAGTACCAGGTGGTAGCCGACAGTACCAGGTGGTAGCCGACAGTACCAGGTGGCACCAGACAGTACCAGGTGGCACCAGACAGTACCAGGTGGCACCAGACAGTACCAGGTGGTAGCCGACAGTACCAGGTGGCACCAGACAGTACCAGGTGGCACCAGACAGTACCAGGTGGTAGCCGACAGTACCAGGTGGCACCAGACAGTACCAGGTGGTAGCCGACAGTACCAGGTGGCACCAGACAGTACCAGGTGATAGCCGACAGTACCAGGTGGCACCAGACAGTACCAGGTGGTACCAGACAGTACCAGGTGGTAGCCAACAGTACCAGGTGGCACCAGGCAGTACCAGGTGGTAGCCGACAGTACCAAGCGATACCAGACAGTAACAGATGGCATCAGACAGTATCAGTCAGAAGCAGACGGTACAGTACAGTACCATACAGTATCTGACAGCATTGTACAGTATCAGACAGTACCATACAGTATCAGACCAAGGGCGTCGCCACCGGGGCAGGGGGCAGTCGCCCCCCTGCCGTGAAACTGGGGGGCGCCGCCCCCTGAAATTTGAGGAGGCCCCTATTCGGAAATGCACAGGAAAAAAGTGAGCAATGAGGCCGACGAGACACGAGAGGGGGGCCTCCAACACGTGAGAGGAGGCCCCTAATTTGAAGAAGTAGTCGCCTAGGAGAGGATAGGAGGCCCCAGAAATCAAGAGAGTGCCAACAATTGGCACGGAGGCCCCCAGGAATGCAAAGGAGGCCCCCAGGATTGCAAAGGAGGCCCCAGGATTGCAAAGGAGGCCTCCAGGATTACAAAGGAGGCCCCCAGGATTGAAAAGGAGGCCCCCAGGATTGAAAAGAGGCCCCCAGGATTGCAAAGGAGGCCCCATGATTGCAAAGGAGGCCCCCAGGTTTGCAAAGGAGGACTCCAGGATTGCAAAGGAGGCCCCCAGGATTGCAAAGGAGGCCTCCAGGATTACAAAGGAGGCCCCCAGGATTACAAAGGAGGACTCCAGGATTGCAAAGGAGGAGGCCCCAGGATTGCAAAGGAGGCCCCCATGATTGAAAAGCAGGCCTCAGGATTCCAAAGGAGGACTCCAGGATTGCAAAGGAGGCCCTCAGGATTGCAAAGGAGGCCACCAGGATTGTAAAGGAGGCCCCAGAATTGCAAAGGAGGCCCCCAGGATTACAAAGGAGGCCCCAGGGTTGTAAAGGAGGCCCCCAGGATTGTAAAGGAGGTCCCCAAGATTGCAAAGGAGGCCCCAGGATTGTAAAGGAGGCCCCAGGATTGCAAAGGAGACCCCCATGATTGCAAAGGAGGCCTCCAGGATTGCAAAGGAGGCCCCCATGATTGCAAAGGAGGCCCACAGGTTTGCAAAGGAGGACACCAGGATTTCAAAGGAGGCCCCCAGGAATGCAAAAGAGGTCCCAGGATTGCAAAGGAGGCCCCCAGGATTACAAAGGAGGCCCCGAGGATTGCAAAGGAGGCCCCCAGGATTGCAAAGGAGGCCCCCAGGATTGCAAAGGAGGCCCCCAGGATTGCAAAAGAGGCCTCCAGGATTACAAAGGAGGCCCCAGGATTGAAAAGGAGGCCCACATGATTGCAAAAGAGGCTCCCAGGATTGCAAAGGAGGTCTCCAGGATTGCAAAGGATGCCCCAGGATTGCAAATGAGGCCCCAGGATTGCAAATGAGGCCCCAGGATTACAAAGGAGCCCACCAGGATTACAAAGTAGGACTCCAGGATTGCAAAGGAGGCCCCCAGGAATGCAGAGGAGACCCCAGGATTGCAAAGGAGGCCCCAGGATTGCAAAGGAGGCCCCAGGATTACAAAGTAGGACTCCAGGATTGCAAAGGAGGCTCCCAGGAATGCAGAGGAGACCCCAGGATTGCAAAGGAGGCCCCAGGATTGCAAAGGAGGCCCCAGGATTACAAAGGAGGACTTCAGGATTGCAAAGGAGGCCCTCAGGATTGCAAAGGAGGCCACCAGGATTGCAAAGGAGGCCCCAGGATTGCAAAGGAGGCCCCCAGGATTGCAAAGTAGGCCCCCAGGATTGTAAAGGAGGCCCCCAAGATTGCAAAGGAGGTCCCTGGATTGTACAGGAGGCCCCATGATTGCAAAGGAGACCCCCAGGATTGCAAAGGAGGCGTCCAGGATTGCAAAGGAGGCCCCCAGGATGGCAAAGGAGGTCCACAGGATTGCAAAGGAGGCCCTCAGGATTGCGAAGGAGGCCCACAGGATTGTAAAGGAGGCCCCCAGGATTTCAAAGAGGCCCCAAGATTGCAAAGGAGACCCCTAGGATTGCAAGGGAGGCCTCCAGGATTGCAAAGGGCACTTGGTGGACATAGAAGTGGGGTGATCAATGGGAGATATATTTAAGATATGCTCAGCACGAGCCCCACCGGCTCGCTACAATCTAAAGGCCAGCGGGAAGATTCTTATCGTCGATAAAGCATAAAGATATTGGTTTGTTTTGGCACTGACGTATTTATCTACATTTCCTTATTTATACCCTGGTATGGCTCAGTACTCAGCGAAAAAAAGATTCTTGCTATTGCGCTTTGCGTAAATGATGCACCATGCCAAGAACAAACAAGACATCAATATGAAATCATGTTCCCATTCGGAAACCATACTAAGAGCCTAAAAAGCAAGAGGAGGCCCTAACACAGTGGAGGCCCCTTTTCGGGGAGCATGAGGCCCCCTATCAACATTGCCCCCCCTGGAAGAATTTCGTGGCGACGCCACTGTATCAGACAGTACCGTATAGTATCGGACAGTATCGTATAGTGTTGGACAGTACCGTACAGTATCGGACAGTACCGTACAGTGTCGGACAGTACCGTACAGTGTTGGACAGTACCGTATAGTATCGGACAGTATCGTATAGTGTTGGACAGTACCGTATATTATCGGGCAGTACCGTACAGTGTTGGACAGTACCGTATAGTATCGGACAGTATCGTATAGTGTTGGACAGTACCGTACAGTATCAGACAGTGCCGTACAGTATCAGACAGTGCCGTACAGTATCGGACAGTACCGTACAGTATCAGACAGTACCGTACAGTATCAGACAGTACCGTACAGTATCAGACAGTACCGTACAGTATCAGACAGTACCGTACAGTATCGGACAGTATCGTATAGTGTCAGACAGTACCGTACAGTATTTGACAGTACCGTACAGTATCGGACAGTACCGTACAGTATCAGACAGTACCGTACAGTATCAGACAGTACCGTACAGTATCAGACAGTACCGTACAGTATCGGACAGTACCGTATAGTGTCAGACAGTACCGTACAGTATCAGACAGTACCGTACAGTATCGGACAGTACCGTACAGTATCGGACAGTACCGTACAGTATCAGACAGTACCGTACAGTATCAGACAGTACCGTACAGTATCAGACAGTACCGTACAGTATCGGACAGTATCGTATAGTGTCAGACAGTACCGTACAGTATCTGATAGTACCGTACAGTACCGCACAGTACCGTACAGTACCGGACAGCACCAGTCGGCCGGCCGACCCGGTGACCCAGAGCCGGCGTTGGCGCGGTTTGTGTGCGGCAGTGGCGCGATGCGGGTGCCGTGGCGGCCAGGTGTGTCCAGGCCGCCATCTGTGGCCTCCCGGCGGCCGGCCGCGGCGCGTCGAGGTCAGGCGGCGCGCCAAAAAACTGGCGCGCCGCGAGCGGCCACCTGCCGGGCCGGCCCGTAACTGAGCCAGCGGGTCGGCGGAGGCGCCGGCGGCGGTCGCACCGGCTGCGCTCCATGCAGGTGCCCGTTTCGGCGCGCCAAGCGCGCCGAAAACGTGTTCTGTTTCGTTACATTTTTGGTAGCGCCCCATTCCTGGCCTCGGTCCTGGCTGCGCCCATATACATGGTTTAGTTTCTTCCAGCCCTGTGCATAGATAATTGACATTGTAAGAACAAGATTCCAGTGGGGAGGCATAAACACACTACCTAACTCCAGAAAGTATAATAGCCAGAGGCCAGTAAATCCTGGGATCTGTCGCTGCATAAAATCGGTTGGACACATTATATTGCAGAAACGAATGCCGCAAGCAGCAAGAACGCGGCCTTTTCAGCGGAATGACGTCCGATTTCGCGAATTTCACAGCGCCCTTTTGACCTTGCACGACAAAATCAACCTGAGCCCTTCCTGCCCCCGATCCGAAATCTGTCGCGTCGCTTTTCCACCGGGCAGCACACTCCCCAGCTGACCATGTGTCGTAGCTGACGCATGGTCAGACCATGCGTCTAGACCATGCGTCCCCAGCTGACTAGACCATGACCATGGTCTAGACCATCATGCGTCTAGACCATGACCATGACCACTAGACCACGCGTCCCAGCTGACCATGCGTCGGACAAAGCATTAGTCGCGTGATCGACAGCACATTGGCGCCAATGCAAGCTCCTTCGCTACCGAAAAAATAGATGTTTGGGTACAGCGCCTCCACCCCCCCTCCACGTACTCGCGGTGCGTTCCGCCGCTCCTGATTCTATCGCAACGAAAGGTGATCCAACCAAGGAAAAACAGCCAACGAAGACACGCAAGCAGGGGCGCATCCGGGAATTTTGATCGGGGAGCAATTGTTCTGAAGGGATTCCATACATTCCATCCATACGCCTTTTTAACCATGAGGGGCGCCATCGGCTGAAAAAAAAAATTCGTTGAGCGGGGGTGGGGGTGCACTGAAGAGTCGTAAAGGGCGCCTTATTGCAGTCGAAGTGGCGCCACATGGCTATCGGGAGGAGGGGAGGGGCACATTTCTTCGTGGATCTCCGGTTTCTCCGTGGATCCGCCACTGCACCGAAGTTGGAATGCGCGCGCAGCCTGCGAGAAAGTTGCAGCTCGCAGATCGACTCTAATTCACAACTGGTGAGTAACAGCGACAGCTGGCGCGTTTTTGCGACGGGCATCTCCGCCGGCGAGAAGCCAGAGAAAGCCGCTGGGCCATGTCGCGTGATCTGTACATCTTGGAGGTGTGTGCGGCCCGTGTTAGTGCGCAGCTGCCATCCACAAACGATCGGCAGCTGCCCCTCAATTTGATGTGGGGCACTCTTCGGACAACACTGATGCCAGAGATATTGCACGCATCGATTCGCTTGGCTAGAACTGGAAGCTATATAGTCCTTATCTACAGAGTGTGCCAATCAATCTTGCGATCGGCTATTAATCGATCGTGAGCGACTGAGTGGAAAGTAGAAAAGGGCGGGTTCGACGCTCAGCTGCCCGTGATTCGATTTCGCTGCCGGGGTCCATCAACATGGTGACGTCACTGCTGCGTGAGACGGCCATTCGCGCCGAACGCGTCCGAAGACGACCCGAACAGATGACGACATTTCTGTCAGATGACGACATTTGATGACGCAGATGACGACATTTCTGTCTCGGACAGAAATTCCTCAGACAATTCTACCGCGGGCGTTTCTGTCAACGATGTGATGCGATACCACGAAGGTGAAAAACCATTTCGACTTCATTCATCCGGTGAAAAATACCTACCATTTTGGAATCACAAATTTTCGATCAAAGCTACAGGAGTGGATCCAGAAGCCTGGCTTGCGGAGGGGGGTGAATTAAAAGAAACAACTCCGATGTCGAAAAGCCCACCAGATTCGAACAGCTAACATGCGTCGGCTCTGTTTAAGACAATATTTATCTCACAAAATGTTCTTTGATTTGAAGAAAATGTTATTTTGGTGGCAAAACATCGTCAACGGCCTCTTGGTGGGAGGAGGGGGCATGACCTCTTGCTCCCTGGACCTGCCCCTGCAAAACTATACTGGAAGTTTTCGGCCTTGAGCTATTGATTGAGCGGCATAAAATACGTTCCAAGAAGTGAAAGCGCATTAATTTGCATCCGGTTATTTGCATGGTAACCTTCACTATTAATTGAGCTGCATGAAAGCAGACTACGTTGAATAAAAACAACGTGAGGAAATCAATAAAAACAGGAATTAAGTAAAGTGATCCAGCTATAGGATCACCGGCCTGGGTACCTGACCATTGGTAATGAAACACTGGGTCGTTTTGGAAATCGCGTAGTTTAGTCACGTGTAGATGCTTCGCATATGATTCTTAAAACGACTGCGCGCTAACTGGACAGCTATGTATTTTTACTCGTTTAGACACGAGGCCAGACTTTTTTTCGTTTTGGTTTGGGTGGGGGATAAAAAATAAAAAATTTTTTTTTTTTTTTATTTATTTTTTTTTTTTTTTTTTTTTTTTTTTTTTTTTTAAATTTTTTCTTTCTTCCTTTTTTCGAAATTCCAAAAATTATGAACGATAAACGATAAAATGTAAAAGGATGATGAAAAAAGACGATGACAGTGTATGCCGCGCGACAGTGTGTGTGCGCAACCTGTTGCCATCTGCTAAGTGTACAGTTTTTTAGACGGGCGGGGGGTGGTATAAATTTGCGCGGCGGGCCGGGCAGAGGTCAGTCGGGGGTCCACTCCCGCATATCTGGCAACTATCCAAATCTTCAGGTTAAAATAAGCCTATTTTCAAAGTTAATCGTCATTGAGATAATTGGCAGTTATTTCATTATCATTTAGAAAGATTTTACGCGAGTAAAAATTTTTTTTTTTTTTTTTTTGGTTTTTTTTTAAAAAATTTTAAAAAATTTTTTTTTTTTACCCCCATATTTTTGGAAATTTTATTTTTTCAAGTTAATTTTCCTTTTTTAAAGTTAATTATAATTAATAATTTTATTATTCATTTTGGGCAGATGATAAAATTGTTTACTCAGTATAAAGATTTTGAAAAAAATTTTTTTTTTTTTTTTATTGGTTTTTTTTTAAAAAACCTTTAAGAACTGGTAGGGACGATGGACATACGAGGGTTTGTCAAAAGCATTTTCCTCGCGCCGCAAAACAGACGTTATCGCTGTTAAAAAAACAATTATCGTTATCGTTTATCGCTGTTATTTTTGTAAATTTTTTATCGTTTATCGTTTATCGTTATCGCAAACCTTTCTTATCGTTTTATCGTTATCGCAGGTCCAAAATTAGTTATCGCGGAAAGCACTGGGCCAGACGTAATTTGGAGTGTAGGTTTTACGCGAGCATTTTGGGCAGATGGTACGAAATATATTCAAAGTCATGCTGGGAGGTGGTAGGAACGGTATAAAATATATCGGAGGCCCATGAGTTTTTTTAATCAAGTTTTTCATGTAGCCTAATGTTTCTCTTTTTTGGCGTACGGTTAACGGTTGCGGTGTCATAAAAGTGGCAAAGGATATGTCATCTGGACACATGATCCACTATGGAGACCAATGAGAGCAGAGCCGCACTCAGGACTTTCTTAAAGGGGCCGAAAAAATTGCGACACTGTGATTTTGCTCAGAAATATTTGAGTATGCCGAACCTCTTCCACATCGAAAACTCCTAAGGTTTCGAGCACTTAATGCAAACTCTCGTGGCATTTCAACTTTGTATTATTTCACGCTGAGAACAAGTTTTTCGTCGCCAGGAGGAGGGGTGAGGTAGTTTTGGTTACAACAATTGCACTCGAAGGCTGCAATGATGCACGTTTTTAATAACAGGCTGTTGGAATTTAAATGCGTTGATATTCGATGAATTTCTGTTTCTTCCCCTAGCTGGGTGGATTTTCGGGTTGGACAATGCCGTAATTACTCCCTCCGTCGATCCACTGGCGTGTAGGAGCCGCTCCATTGTCCATGCGACACAATGGCCCTTCGCCCCACACTCAGCCTTCACAGCCACCGCTGCACGGTGCTGCCATCTACCGGGAGATCCCGTCAGCGGCACTGCGGTACAGTCTAACCGGGTGCCGGCAGGCGGCCGCTGCGGCAGGTGGTGGTAAGCTGCGAAGGGCGGCAATCAGAACGGCATGCGGGCGCGATGTAAGCCACTGATTACCCCCCACACCCCACAGCCCATCCGCCTCCCCCGAAGCTGCGGCAACCACAAGGACCAACAGCCGACACTGCCGTGCGGGGAAGTAGCCTGCCGTGCGGCAAAATAGTTCCGGTCTCCGATGGAAAACAGGCTTGGGACACCGAAGAAGTGCTCGTTGATTTTTTTCGTTTAGCGGTTATTAAGAATGAAAACACCAACACAGGCCCATCTTCAAATTTGTGGCCGGTCTCCAATGCATTTGTGAGCGCACTGTGTGTTTGTGGATGCATGTTCTGAATGCAATGGGAAACAACAGTGTAGGGGGACTGAGTTTCCATTCTCCATCACCAGCATGACCTGGCGATGTGGGGGGGGGTCAATAGAGCGAGCTTATTCCTCCAAAAGATCGCGCCACGGACATGCAATGGCGGAGGTGGGGGGTGACGAGGTGACGATAGTTCCTTCCATGCAATGGCGGGGGTGGGGTGGTGACGAGAGTTCCTTCTATGCAATGGCGCGGGTGGGGTGGTGACGAGGTGACGAGAGTTCCTTCCATGCAATGGCGGGTGGTGAGGTGGTGACAAGAGTTCCTTCCATATAACGCAATAGGCGTAAGGCCGAGCTTGAAAGGGTTTACGAGAACACGGATGTTCTCGTAAGTGTACTGCCCGGCATTTGCGATGCCCCCTGTCTTTAGTGACGAAAGCATTTCCTTATTTCTTTCTATCTCCATATCAAGCCATCCGGTTTCAGTTCCTCAGACGAATCACAAGTCGCTGTGGAAGACGTCGTCGTCAAACCACCTGCCTTGGTTTGGCTCCGTATCGCCGGCTCAATCTCATCCAGACGCCGTAAGCCACGAAAAATCGACCACATCTGTAAAAATATCGGCAATGCTACTAACGTTGACAGGACGTTAGAGGATACCATGCAAGATCGATAGGATATGGAGCTCGGAACTGCCGGTGGTTATTCGCTGCTTTTGTGCCCCACCACGGCCAACTGCTATGTGGGTAATGTGCAAATGTTAAGATCGGGACCTCAGCTGGGCGCATGACGTCACCAGAGGGCATAGGGCATACACACTCACTAGACCACACTAGACCAGCACCATAGGGTATAGGGATAGGGATATGGGCATAGGGATTAGAGAACACACTCGGCCAGCACCATACGACATAGGGCATAGGGACCAGAGAACACACTCGGCCAGCACCAGAGAGCATGGGACATAGGGACAAGAGAACACACTCGGCCAGCATCAGAGAGCATGAATAGGGAAACACACTCGGCCAGCCCAGAGAATAGGCAAAAAAACTCGGCCAGCACCAGAGCATGACATAAGGAAAAAAAAAACCCTCGGCCAGCATCAGAGGACATATGGCTGGCCCAGCGTCTTTGTTTCAGATGCGACGCTTCACAGATGTAGTGAAAGTTGTGTGTCTGGTACTCGGAGTCCGATTCTTACTGAATTTCTTCCTCTTACTCCTCGCACCTCGACCATGTCGTCCACTTACTTCCGGAGTCGATTTACTAGCTCCTATCTCGATCTTGCCGTTAGCCGAACGACCAATTTATTTTCTCTTGTTATTCCTCTTCCTCTTGCCTGGGTGCTTCTCCTTACTCGATCCCTTCTTCTTACTTGGACTCTACCGCTACCCGGAGTCCTCCACTTAGCTCCTCTTACCTCGAGCCGCGGAACCTTCCACTTACTTTCTTTACCTCGACTCTACCGTCACCTGGCGTCCCCCACTTTGCTTCTCTTACCTTGCCCCTTCCGTCTCTCGGAGTCTTTCACTTACCTCCTCTTTCCCAAACCGTACCGTTACTCGGAGTCATGGATGTAGCTAACGGAGAGAGGGACGGAGGGACTAAGCCCCCTCCCCCAACTTTTCGGCGACACACTCTTTTTTCTCTCTCGTCTCTCTCATTCCCGCTCTCTCCCACTCTCTCTCCATTTTGATCTCTCATTGTCTTGCTCTCTCCCCCCTCTCTATCTCTCTCTCATTCTTTCTCTTTGACTGGAGAGAAATGTCCCTCTGTCTGAAAAAATGTTGTGGTCTCGCGTTATGCAAATCCCAATATGTTTTTGCTAGGGTGCCTCCCCCCCCCCCCTCCCTTTGCTGCGCCTTTGTGCATAATCACTGGCAGTTGATGCGTCCCTAAGCCCAAGTAATCAAGCAACTCATCTTGACGCACGTGGTGGGATTCCGACTCGGACGTCTGCGAATCGGTGGGGGGGGGGGGTAGTGGTCTAGAGGTAAGATGATCGTCTCACAATCGAAAGGTTGTTGGTTCGAGTCTCACCTGTCGCTACTCTTCGCACGCGACCAATCGGCGTGAGAGATTGGCGACGCTACATGACTCAACGGTCGACGTGTCGTAAAACCAATAACTAACCAACCAGTCTGAGAATCGGAATCAGAGCAAATTATTTCGGAAAGCACGCGCCAAATGAAAGGCTGCATTGCACCGGATTGGCGCAAAACCCGAGCCGGATTAAGTCGAGGCCTCTCCGGTGCCTGTGCCCTCAAAAATACTAGCCGAACACGCGCCCGCCCATGGCACTGTGCCAAGTGAGTAGCTTCACTGGTAGGCTAACTCCAACTTACAGTAATGAAACCTTAAAGCACCAACTGACAGCACTGAACACGATGCATTGCCAAACAAAAGAGACACACAAAACGATGCGTGCCGAGTGTAAAGGTAGCGCTTCGTTTTCCGCATACATTTATGGTACGCCGCCGGCACTGAGACGCCGCAGGTAGCATCAACGTCCTGACCGAAGAGGAGGGCCGGTAGTTGGTGAGAACGTGACATTTGTGAGAAATGTGTTCTGAGCGTTGGTGTACTGTTCATCTGTACAGCGGCGGCGCCGTCAACCGACGTTTACGGGGGACAATGGCTGTTTTAAGTATTTTTCGGGTCAATGAAGGAGCAGAGACATCACGTTCGATGTTGAAAATGTGATGTGTTTTGTGGGAATGTATCCCTCTGTGATGGTGCAATTCTCTGTGGGGATGCATTTCTCTGCTAGGATGGATTTTTATATGGGGATGCATCACCCTTTCGACGCTCTCTGAGGCACTCCCTGAGCCAGCAGTCAACTTTTTTTGCATCAGAATATCTTCACCAAAAACGCATAATCGTCGTTCATTGTTATCAATATGGCAATAGTCACTCAGAATCGTTATCCCTGTTCTTTCCATTACACAAGGACGTCGCAGCGTATTTTCGACGGAGGGTCAGGAAGGTATATCAACACGTCGTTCTTGTATGCACTTTGGGTACATTTAGGTCCATTTAGGTACATGATCGCCATGCAGCTCCAGATGCATTATTGCCATTCAGCACGTTCAGCATGTTTATGGGAACGCCCCTGCGGGGCATGGCATTATCCCATGTCATCCCATGCCATCCCATGTCATCCAATGTCATATGGCATTATCGCCTGTATTATCTTTAACATGGTATTTTGCTTCACAGTGCCTATCAAAAGCCCATTCGTACTGTTCGTACGTACAATCCAGAAGTCCCAAATTGCGCGAGTTGATTTTGTGGTTAATGCGTGAGGTACTTGTTTTAGTTCTCTCGCCATCGATGTTAATGAATGCTTGTCATGCAACAGTATCGTTTGGCTAACTTTTGTCGCAGCGTTTGGCTAACTTTTGTCGCAGCGTTTGGCTAACTTTTGTCGCAGCGTTTGGCTAACTTTTGTCGCAGCGTTTGGCTAACTTTTGTCGCAGCGTTTGGCTAACTTTTGTCGCAGCGTTTCGTGGCGTTTTGTGGCGCGCCGTGGCTTTCCGTGCAGTCGTGATTTTGAGGTGTCAGAAATCGAACATTGGTATAAATCTGCTAGTGTTTTTGTTTTTGTTTTTCGATTGGGTCTGGTTCACGACGCACTTTATGCAATTGCTAATCGGCGCCGCCTACACTGTTTCGCCGGCGGGCCGCGGGATGGAAAAATGTCCGAGCAGTGCGAGCGTCGAACCCGGGACCTTTGTGTCCAAAGTTCGACGCTCCAGTGGGCGCGAATGGCCAACTCTGGTCGAAGCGCCCTAAAGCCCAAGCGCCCTAAAGCCCAAATAACTAACTAATCAACGCTCCAACCACTCAGCCAAGTTTAAGTTTCGGCTGTTCCGATGTTCCGACGCGCTGCTTTCCCAATGTTCAGTCGCTTCACTGTGTCTCTGCTCCGGTGTTGCAACGCCGTGACGTGACGCGTGACGTGACGTCACAGCGTGACGTGGCGTGCAGGTCGTCATTCCCGCCGCACTTCCTCGGAGCGCGCCAGATGTTACGTGATCGCGCGCGGCTGCCACGCAAATCGCTCGTAACCACGACAACGACGCCGTCTGCCAGCCGGCCGGCCAATCAGCCGCGCTCCCGCCACGGGCTGGCCCAGTTTGGCGCGCCGCCAGCGCTGGCGCACCTGTCGCGCTGCAGCAGATGGCGGGAAGTGCCGCAACGGGACGGGCCGGCCGCAGAGTGGGTGGGAGGTGCGGGCGCGCCTTCTGGGCGGAGCCGGGCCTGCGGTCAGGTCAAGCTGGGTCGAGCGGCGGGTTGACCCATAGCCAGGTCACCGCCCGCAGAACGGGGCGAGGATTCACTTGTGAACTAGACAATTGTTGCGACTGCTTGCAACGATTGTAGAAGCTGACAATTGTTTGCGGGATGGCTGGACCACGGAGACAGACAGACAGATCGACTGACAGAGACAGACAGACACAGACAGACATACATACAGACAAACATGCAGACAGACAATCAGACAGACAGACAATCAGACAGACAGACAATCAGACAGACAGACAATCAGATAGACAGACAATCAGACAGACAGACAATCAGACAGTGTAGTCTGCCGACTAAATCGAAGGTCCGGTCAACGATTTCATTCGCAATCACAGACCGACTCATGATGATCGAAGATACCCAATAATTACCGTGGTGCCAACTTGCGTCGACCCCGAAACTGGATTTAATTCTGTTTCGAGCCGGCCATAGGTGCTACGCTGATTTCCCAAATTGTTGGAGCCGCGCCGACAGCATCAAAAGTGAATGTCTCCACCTGTACAAATTCACCACTGCAGCAGGGGCTCCGCCACACGACGCTCACGACGCTCACGACGCTCACGACGCTCACGACGGTCACGAAGGGCACGTTCCCCTAACATTCAGCGGACGACAATGTTTATGAGGGGCCGCGTGCTCTTCCCTTCCTGTTGGTCAAGAATGTCTTGAAAGCGTCCCCGGCTGAGTCCGAACAGAGCCGCACGGCATGCTGTGAACAGCAATGTTTGCACACAGCGCGTTCGAACCCGGCAGACGGTGCTGTCAGCAAGCTTTGACTGAGCCCATTGGCCAATGCCAGGCGAGACGGCGGCCGCATAAACCCTACCGTGGTACGGTCGGCAAGAAAAACAACTGCGGGACAGCATCACTGTCAGCTGCGCTCGAACGCGCGGTCTGTTTTCTGTGGGTGGATTTTTGTAGTCCCGAAATCAGTAAAGCAGGCCCAAAGCAAAGCTAATGCTCATGTATTCTGAACATGGTATACATGAATTGCGTTGGCCCAGAACAACATCGCCCACTACGCCGAATTGCGTTGGCCCCGAAACCTTGGCTCCACACAAATACTGCACCAATTCGCGATAGAGTGGTCCACAAATCGGATCCGTTTTACGGGTTTGGAAACCACAGGAACTAACGTGACTGAACCGGAAGCTAACGCTCCAGAACCGGGAGCTAACCGAAAGCTAGCCAACGTTTCCGCGACGTGGGTATTTAACGTTGTTACAACATCTTCGTTAAGTAACGGCTGCAGTTACTCTCCTCACCAGACTGACGGACAACAAGCCATCGGCAACCAAAAATACACAATGAACATCTTCGTTCTGTAAGCTGTCGCCGTTTTAGCATTATTCTAGCACAGTTATCTCAGGCTAAAACGACTAGGGAATTGAAGGCCGGTGCCTTCTGGCGAAGAGAACATTGCTTTCCAAGTTTTTTTTTTCGTTTTGGCCAAATGTACCTTTGTTCAGATCTGGTTCAGTGGCCAAAAACATCCAGCAGATACTTTTAAAGATGCAAACCGAACAGAGACGGATCAAGAAATTTCGATCTGTTAGAGAGGGAGGGGGAGCATTCCTCGCGAGTACTGATTGATGAGCTTGCAGCATTTTATTTGTTTTGAGGTGACAGGTGCCCCCTCAATTTTGGCTTCTCCCCCCACCCCCAAAATTTCAATTTATAATATGGGACCGTATGGAAAGTGCCCCCCAATCCATTTGGGCCCACCATTTCCCTTTTTTCTTTCCCCCACCCAATAATTTTCACCCGTGGCCTGTAGGTATTTTCGTGATTTTCCAAGCTTTCATGCTGTTGTGTTTTTATTTGATGAGCAAGACGTGTCGGCGCGTCGGTACCTCAGCTCAGTGGCTAACTGGGCGTCCGGAACACCAGATGTGCTGGGTTCGATTCCACGCAGTGCCAGCCCTTCCTGCCGGGGTGAGAGGCAGGCGACCCTGCTTAGTGCGTTTCGAAGCCACAGCCAACAAACAGCAGAACGAAAAATGTCACCTTATAATTACGTTATAATTAGACCGATAACTTTGATGCTTCTGTCTTTTTGGTTAAACAAAGCCGTTGTACTCGAAGACTTTTAGAACGCTTTTCTTCTTTCCAAGAGCTAGTCGGCAAATTTCGAAGGCCTTCAAAGCTTTGAAAGAGTCACCTCTGACTTGAATGTCGTTCCCGCGCCCATTGAGTTGGACCTACACCTGGAAACTGACGGTGGTGGCGCCCCTGCCGAGTGCACAGTGCACAGTGCACAGTGCACAGTACAGAGTGCACAGTGCACAGTGCGGAGTGCACAGTGCACAATGCACTGCTCCTTCACCACTGTGGTGGCGTAGGAATGACAGCGCATATTTTGTCCTCATTTTGTCTAACTCTAACTCATTATGAGGTTTGAGTAACTCAACCCTCGAGTGGTGCTACTCAGTCCTCTATGTCTCAGTCCACTGTGTAGCGTTGTGTAGCGCAGTGTAGCACTATGTAGCGCTTCCTGTGTAGCGCTTCCTGTGTAGCGCTGTGTGGCGCTTCTTTTTTGCTCTATCTTGTCCCGTCTCGGGTGGGGGGTCTATTTAGGCCTAAGGTCCCTAAGGTTTGCGTGAAAACGGCAGCTCGCAGCGGCGCAAAATTTTTAATGCTCTTCCTTGATCATTTTTCGCCTGAAGCGCAAATTTCAACTTCTGGTCATTGACTTAGCTCAAGTCAAAGAAGACCAACTTGAATAATGTTTGAGTATCGATAATTAATAAACGTGAAGAGATAATAAAATTAAACTTGCTACGTGAGTACGACTTGGCAATGTATCCAAAACGTGTCTATCATATTTGTATTTGAGATCAGGTCAGCGACCTGAGGTTACGGCCAATTGTGCTCCATTTTGGGACAGTTTTCCTATTGTCGTAATATGCATGCTCTTCTAACATGATTTTTACCTTGGTATCAATGCAGAGGCATCAGGAGAAGTTCCTTGTCGAATTTGTTTGACCTTCGTCAAGTGGCCTCAGGTCAGGCCACGATATAGTGCGCAATGTGGGCTAAGCCAATGTAAACACTGCTATTTTATGCTTTTTTATCCAGTTGTTATTGCCTAAATACCGTCAAAGATGCATAGCACAATTTAAACTACCCTGATATGCCGACATAAAATGTTTTGTTTTTCTAACAAACTGACATTTTGGTTTTCACAATTATCTCAAAATACAAATCAGACCAATTTCGGACCCTATTCCTTGAGGGCCTCCCAATGGCACCCCGCTCATTTCCGTACAGCGCTTAGTTTGTAAGTTAGTCGGGGGGGGGGGTATGACCTCCCCTCCGAGACGAGTGTGAGGACCTCACCGGAGAGACGGCTACCAAATGCCTGTTTGGTTGTCAGTGTCTTGTCGTGCGGTGGCAATGCCCTGTCAAGTGCACTTGTTAGGTGGTGTCCCATCTGGTTGCTCCCATCTGGTTAGGTGGTGTCACTGTCCTGAGTCCTGTCCTCCTAAGTGGTCCTCCTAAGTCCCCTGCCCTTCTGGATGCTCTGCCCTGCTGAGCTCCCTGCCCTGCTTACTGCCCTACTTACTGCCCTCTCTGTCTCTCGGTCTGTCTCCTTTTCTCTCTGTCTCTCTGTCTATGTCTTTGCCCTCTGCCTCTCTGTCCCTCTGCCTCTTTGTCTCTCTGTCTCTCCGTCTCTCTTTGCCTCTCTCTCCCCCCCCCCTCTCTCTCTCCCCCTCTCCCCCCCCCTCCTCTCTCTCTCTCTCTCTCTCTCTCTCTCTCTCTCTCTCTCTCTCTCTCTCTCTCTCTCTCTCTCTCTCTCTCTCTCTCTCTCTCTCTCTCTCTCTCTCTCCCGGCCCCGTTCCTCTCTCTAGAGCCAGGTGTTGCAGCAGATCTATCGAGCACGTGGCGGTAGGAGACCCATGTTCCCACGACCTGTGACCTCTCTCGTGTTCCGGCTGCGCGACCTTTGACCCGCTATGTCAGCCGGCAGCGCGGGGTTAGTAAGTCAGCTCCCTGCACGGCGGCCGCACACATTGTGAAGATGACGTCCAGCATCAGTGTGGTGCTCTCTGGGATGACTGACGAAGCCGCCACTGCTCGCACGTGACTGGTCCCAGCTGCAGGTTTCTAGGCTTTCGTTTTTGCCACATCTGTTGGGAAAAGAAAGAGGTTCTTCAGCAGGGACGGACCCAGTGTTTTCTTAAATGGATTGGGCCCACTGCCCAGCAAAAATAATATCGAGACCGCTTTTGGCGCGCGATGCGTGCCGCAAATTTACCGTTTGCCGTGCTGGAAGTCCCATAATTTCTTCTTTCTTCTCGCGTATCTCTTGTTCGGCTAGGGGGAGGGGCTCGGGACCCGGCACTCTCCCTTCGCTACGCTACTCTTCTTCAGTGTTTCCATTGTTGTTGCTGTTATTGCTCAGACACGTATAGAAACCGCCATATAGTAAACAGACACATGGTGTAGTTTCTTCCCTGCTGAGGCCAACCCCCGTCCCGTCCAAAGGGAAGGGAATCGGCGTAATATGTCCATAATTGTTGACGCGCCTTAAAGCCCCAATAACAAACTAAAGGGGAAGGGCAGACTTTGGAGACTCTTGCAGGATAGATCGGCACGGGGATTTCCTAGATCTGAATCCTCGCCGTAGAACATGCCCGCATACTGCCGTGTTTGCACATATTTCAGACGATGTTCAGTATTGTGTCGTTGAGGTGCCAAATCATCTTCTGGCTGCCCAGGATGCATTGCAGAATGCACCGGGTATGATTAGTTCTGCGAGCATGTCGGGTTAGGTTAGGTTCTGTGAATTAGGTTAGGTTAGGTTAGGTTAGGCTGCATTTGGTTAGGACCGACGGTCAGACTGATAATTGATAGCGTGACACCAAACTAAGAATCATGTTTTCGCTCAGGCCGTGGCAGGCAATGGGGTAGGTAGGGCAACAGGCTGTGGGGGGGGGGGGGCGGTAGGTAGACTGCTGCATGGGAAGATTTCATGTGTGTGTTGGCTGGGGGAAGGGGAGAGGTGACATGCCACAAGACCACTTAGATCATGTGGGTTCGCCACCCCCCCGAAGCTTGACTCGATGGTCGCGTTGTCATTTCATCCGATGAAATCTCGCCTGATTGGTCACACTTGCTGGATTTCCTCTGTTCTCCACCTTGGCAACAACAACACGGCGGCGGGCCGACAGACGACGCCTCAAGATCTTCCGTGCGCTGTGTGAAACCGGCCGACACTTGCTCACCTACTTGCTGACCTACTTGCTGACCTACTTGCTGACGTGCGTGTCGGGTTTGCAAGCGATCCTGTGCCTCACGAAGTTGACGGCTGCTCTACGTAATAGCAATGCACCTATGTAGATTGTAGGTTCTGGACATCATCTCGGCATTCGATAGAGCCATCAAGGAGGATAGCAGGAAACAACTGCTAGATGCTGGAGACAGCTCTGCATACGGGAGATACTCAATCCGCTCTGCACGCATTGTGCCTTGACCCTGCCGCTTCTGCACCGATCAAAATATCGCTAGCCTAGTCAATGAAACGTCTTCAAGGTCGCCAAAACAATGAGCAGATGTGTCGGGATTCTATCGAGACAGTGACGTCATAGGCGCGCCAGGTGCTCAGTACTCGGCGAGGCCTGCCAGGAATGTAGGAAATTGGCAGACTGGCGTCCCGAAGAGAGAAAAGGAGGTCTTCGGCCACCTGCTCGCAATCAGTCCCAGGGAGTGGGCAGGAGTGGACTCTGAGAACTCCCCACACACACATGCTCACACACACACACACACACACACACACACATGCTCACACACACACACACACACACACACACACACACACACACACAGACACACACAATCAGTCCCAAGGAGTGGGCAGGAGTGGACTCTGATAACTCTCCACACACACATGCTCACACACACACACACACACACACACACACACACACACACACACACACACACACACACACACAATCAGTCCCAAGGAGTGGGCAGGAGTGGACTCTGAGAACTCCCCACACACACATGCTCACACACACACACACACACACACACACACAATCAGTCCCAAGGAGTGGGCAGGAGTGGACTCTGAGAACTCTCCACACACACATGCTCACACACACACACACACACACACACACACACACACACACACACACACACACACACACACACACACACAATCGGTTCCAAGGGCGAACTGAACACACACAAACACGTCCATGGACATCTGAGTGCTTGCGTTTTTTCTTCTTCACCCATGCCGTCTTTCCGACCTTACACTCCGACCGAACTTACACTCCGTCCTTACACTTCCGACCTTACACTCCGTCCTGGGGGCGGGTCCGGGGATCCTTAAAGACCCGTCTGTCTAACTTCTAAGCTAGGTGGACGAGTGGTCCAGGGGTAAGATGCTCGTCTCGCAATCGAAAGATTGTGGGTTCGAATCTCACCTGTCGCTACTCTTCGCCCACGACCAATCGGCGTGAGAGATTGGCGACGCTATATGACTAAACGGTCGACGTGTCGTAAAACCAATAACCAATCCAACTTCCAAGCTGAGCGTTGCACGAAAATTTACGAGGTACCAGCAGAGGCCCTCGACGAATCGGGTCCGAAAATGGTATTACTTTTTAGTTTTGAATAATGTTGAAAATCGAAATGGTGGTGTTTGAAATAGAAAAATCGATGTTTCAAGCAGATTTTACACCCGCATATCAGGATAATATAGGTCGTGAAATTCAACTTTGACACCATTTAGGCCAAATAAACCATAAAACAGCAGTGTCTAAATAGGTATAGCCTACTTTGCGCACTTTATCGCGACCTGACCTCAGGCCACTCGACGGAGGTTAAGAAATTCCATAAGGAACTTCATCTGATGTTTCTGCATGCATACCAAGGTACAGATGATGTTAGAGGAAGCCACTGACCTGACCTCGAACAAAAATCCGAGATACACGTTTTGGCGGCACTGCCCAAGGCACTCACGGAACAAGCTACACTTCAGTATCTCTTCATGGGTATGAGCTATCGATCCTCAAACATGTTGGAGGTGGTCCTCTTTGACCTGAGTTAGGCCAATGACCTTACATGACCTGAGGCAACAATTTTCACATCGGACGCAAACATTATCAAGGAAAAGGTACTGAAAATGTTGTAGCGCTACGCGCTGCCGTGTTTCTGCTGTTGGGGAAAAACTTTAGGTGGGGCGGCGTGCTGGGCTACTATGCTATGTACTATGCTATGTACTATAGTCTAGTGTACGCTCATAGGCCCAATTGTTCAACTTCGGTCTCATTTGGCGGTGGGGTGGAGCAAGTCAATGATAGAGGTGTCAGTGGCCCATTTAATATATATGCAAAGTGGCACCTCGGGGACGAGTAGTCTAGGGGTAAGTTTCCCGTCTCACAATCAAAAGATTGTGGGTTCGAGTCTCACCTGTCGCTACTATTCACCCGCGACCAATCGGCGTGAGAGATTGGCGACTCTACATGACTCAATGGTTGACGTGTCGTAAAACCAATAACCACCACCAAAGTGGCACCCCTGCCCTCATTAGATCCCCTGGTTGCATATGGTGTTCATGTACTGCAGAAGCCGACATGGTGTATTTTAAACATACTTTTCCTTTGGAAAATACTTTGTCTTTGGAACACCTTTTCACTTCAGAACAAATTATATCTTTGAAATCCCTCCAGCTGTCATCTAAAAAATGTAATTGCCCCATACAAATGTAAGATTGCGTCAGCTTTTCTGAAATGCAAGTGTTTCTCAAAATTATATAACACCCGCACTCTTTCATGCTACTATTAGTGAGTACGCCATATCAGGGGCGGAGCCAGGAAGTATGAGGGGGAACTTGTCTGGAGGGGCGCCACTGCGAAAGCACCTGGAAGCGCCTTCGGCTGGCAATCCACTGAGCAGGGAGTTGAGTGCAGTCTGGCGCACTGAAGTGGGGTCTTTTCATTCCAAGGGGCACCTCTGCCTGACAAATCCGTGGAGCGGGGAGGGAAGTGTGCACTCGAACTTTCCAGCCGACGGGGTGCCTTTTCCCGACCGGAGGGGCGCCACTTTCCTTGGGGGATGGGGTGGTGGGGGGGGGGGTGCACATGCCCCCGGTGCCCCCTGTACCCGCCCCTGCGACGCATATAATTGAAATCACGGCTAGCTGGACCGCCTCGTCAACGATGGCATTCGCCGTCACCCTGTTCAGTGACCGGCGGGATTAAGTCTCGAGGATCAACGTCGCGGTCCGCAACACCGCCGATCGCTTTGACAAGAGGGCGCGCGTTATCCGCGCATCTCCGGCCGACGGGCGGCCGCCACCTGGCCGCCGCGCGGCCACCACGCTGCGATGCGGGCGAGCGAGGCCTCCCGCCGGCAGATACACCTGCTGCACACTGCGCCGGCCGCTCGCTCGCCCGCACGGATGCGGGCGAACGAGACGCGCGCCGTTCGTCGTCGCCATCTGCGCCGCGTCGGCGGCGTCTGCGCCGCGTTGCGCAACGGCGCCGCGTCTCGGCGACGGCCGCGCCGCGCCAGCTGGCGCCCCGCGACGACTGCCGGCCGTGACGTCACGCCCGGAGAAACCCGAGCGGCGAGACACCTGGCGGCCGGTGACGCAAGCCTGCAGCTGACGCCGCCGGCTGACTGCTCCGTCAGCTGGTCATGTCAGCACAACCGTCGGCCAGTGAGCGTCGGTTTGTGAAAATTGATGGGGACCCCCTCCCCCATTCGGATCACTCGGATTTTTTAAGGATGTGTAGCTGGTCCCCACTTATGTCGACTCTCGGTAGAATCTGCTGAGCGGACCCGTTGCCCATGAAGATCGGGGGGGGGATGACACAATTGATGACCAAAAACCAGCATTAGGAGAATGGCCCCTCAGAGGTACGCAGGCGCTGACAAACGCTGTCCGCGGCGTCCAACGGCAGCGGTGAAGAAAAAGAAGAAGAAGCATGTCTTGTGAGGGCTCTGGCATCCTCCAACTGGAAGATTCCTTCCAGACTGGAAAATTCCCCCTACCGAATAGAAAAATCCCCTCCCAACTGGAAAATTCCTCCTACCAACTTTGTTCTCCGCCTATGAACCTCACACAATCAGATTCATTGATAATTCGAGCCACCGAATATTTTATGACACTACAGTTACCTGCATATTTGTTATACTCTTTCCTTCATGCGTTCCATTATAAATGCTTGTTTGCCAAGCTGAATAATATATTTTGTTTGCCTACAGTTAGTTAGTTATTAGGGGTTTGGCACAGCAACTGCTTTGGTTATACCACGGATAATAGTAAACGGATCGGAAACTCTTGGGCGGCACTTTGATGTTTGCGACCACCGACCGAAACTAGCGACATCTATCGGACGATCGCAGAAGTAATCCTGGATAGGTGGTGCGAAGGACACCCCATCGAAAAAGCTTGACGGGATGGGGAAATATAGCTGAATCGGCCGTCTACCACGCGTCGATTGAAAAAAAACTGTGCCTTCGGCGCCAGCCGGGGACGCATACTCCAGTAGCCGCCATCCCTTCGGCCGCCGTATAGAACCATGAAGCTCGTCACCAACTAACCTGTGCCGACTAACTGAGGGAAGCGGAGTGTCATGAGAGCCGGATGAAAAACGAGGGAGAGCATCTGCCCTCCTCCCATTCCAACCGTATATGCCTGGGACTCGTCTGGGGCAGGCCAATTCCATTCTGATGCCTCCCCCCCCCCCACAAAAAAAGGCTGCTGATTGGCCAAAGACCGATTGGCTGATTGGCCCTGGCAGTCACATTTCCCCCTGAGGTATATTCTTTGACAAACGAGGGGACCCTGAGCAGGCATAGGAGCACATGATGAACATTGATTGGGCCGAGGGGCCCCGGAACAGCCATTGGAGCCCTCTGATGAACTGTCAGGGACCCCTGCATGACCCCATTGCAGCTGCCACGTCTCCTATGTTAACCCTCGCACGCCCAGGTGGGTGGGTAAATACCTACCCCCCATGACGTTTCGTACCACACCCAAAAAACGGTTTGCACTAGAGCTCTGACATTTGCAGTACCTAAAGCTACATCAATTTGACACATCCTCCAAAATTATCAGGTCAAGATCATGTCAGGTCAATGACCTACAACACTTTTAGTGGCAGCATGTCGGACCAAACTGCGGAAAATCTCACATATTGTGACAATATAGATACACGATCGATCAACAGATTACATATCGTTCTCAATAACCATTTCACACATTGAAGCATACCTTACCATAATGACCCTAACAAGGTCATCATAGGTCTCCGACCGACTTCACCTGAAAATTGACTTTGACCTTTGAAATCACATGACAAATTTCTCGCAAAAGCTATAAAATTGTCAGTACCATGCGTTGGATACATATTTAGTGTGGCGAATGTCAGGTGCAGGTCATCCTAGGCCAGTGACCTATGCAGTGCCGATAACATGTGTGATAATATGGTAAACTGGCTTCTTTTGCCTCCGGTTTATCAAATTTTGAACCGTCACCTCAGGTCATTATAGGTCAAGGACTAAATTGATCTACAAATCAGTTTTGGCCGTGCAGTATAATAATAATTGTGCACTATAGTTCTTCAAGTCTTTGTGCCGCCTGCGCTATCAATTTGTTTTTGTTTGACCTGATATGACCTCTACGTTGAACTCGGATAAAAAAAGGACTGAACCAATTCCTTCTTAGAATCACCCAATCTATCTGTTGCCGTTATGTATATGGGGAGGGGTAGGTAACCTACCCACCTCCCCGGCCGGGGGTAGGTAGCAATCCCCCCCTCCCCCTCCCCGACCGGACGAAGTTTACGCGGAGCATCGGCCGTGCGAGGGTTATGGTCGTCGGCGGCGGGCTGCTAGTGGGTGAGGCAGCTAGATTAGGTGCCGCGACCCATCGGAATAACGACGCCATGCGAGTACTGGTTCAATTTTGGGCACCCATAATGCGATATTATTGGGAATGACTTCAATTAAAAAAAACAAGCTATTGACCCATCTCCATAAAAAACTCGAAAGTTCTATCATATTATATTCTTCTGAAATATGTAGCGACGGCAACCCGATGAGAACCGAACCAGACAATTGCTATGCTTCAGGGTGGCCAGAAGGGCCCTGTAGTCCTGCAGCAGCTCCTCACTCCTAGCTCCCCACTCGCACCTATGTTATTTACTCCTACCTGCACTACAACTGCCCTATACTGGTGCTCACTGGTGGCCTGTGTCACCACTGGCACCAAGTCTTTGACCTTGGCACCAGGCCTGGTGATGCACTGATCCTTTCACTTACAATCTTCCAAAATATTCAGCCATGTACCTTAGGTAAAGATTGCAATATTTCTGTCAGACAATTTCTCCTTCGGACTGCTCCTCAGCCTCAAATCGGACATCCTCCAGCCAAAACTCTTAGTTTTAGAGCTGCATATGCAGGTGAAAATTGGTACATTTACGGTGCCCCCTTTGACCAATGCTTCAAGCCAAGCAAAAGCTCAAACAGACTAAATACCACTGATTCATATTTTCTCGTGATTTAGAGTAAATAACTGGGCAATGCAATGGAGAATTACATGCTTCACTTGATCCAAAACAGATAAGTTGCTCCCAAAAACACACAACGCGCCATAAACGTAGTACACCACCCCACGCGTTTAAATGTTCCCTGAAACAAAGAAATGAAGGCAGAGATGTTTTTAATTAATTCCTTACCGCCACAAAGTTCCATGCAGCAGAATCACGGTTCCCTGGCTTCTTCAAAAAGCGGAAATTGGCCGAAACTAAACCACGCTTTACTCTCCAACGCGGGAATGTGCTGCTGGAATCAAACAATATCCTATCCAGGATTAGCTTCGGCCTCCAACCGCTAGGTGGCAATAGCCCGTCCTTGGTCGCCGATTCCGGGGAGTTTCCTATCCGTTTACTATTATCCGTGGTTATACATTGGGCACAGCAACTGCTTTGGGGCCCATTTGTTTGCCTACAGGTGCGTAGATATGAAGAAGTTCTTGCTATGACATGGGGCCTCCAGAGGCCGATTGTGGCCAGCTAGTGCCCACAGGTGTAACACTGATGCCGACAATTTCTGTTGTGACAGCTTAATTATCGGTGTGGCAGCTGCCACACCTGTCGTATCGAGGTCTACACACTTGTACGGAAGTGATCTGAATTTACCACGACACTTGTACAGTGTCCTGGAGTCAATATTTTCATCATTTGAATAAATGTTGTCCCGAAGGAACAAATAATCAAATAGCAACGCACAGGTCTTCCGGTTAAGTAACTTGCCATTTATCTCAACCTTGAAATAATTCCTACCAATGGTATGGTTGCTGATTTGTGTGCTTTTGAGGGTGTCTTGGCCGCCTGAATGTTGATTTAACCCCCCATAATAACATTTTTATCATGAGACCCTATGGGGTGGCCCTCCGTCCAGTTCAGCCCGCCAATTTGTTCCCCCCCCAAAAAAAAAAAAAAAAATTATCTTCAGAAATCAACATCCCTGGCGATAAGTGTAGGAACCCGAAGAACAGGTATGGAAGCTGCCATACCAACAACGTTCCATGTTAGCATGTAGCCAATGGGCTAAAAGAACTGGCAAGTATGGCCTCCTCAGACCCTGTTCCATGCCAATAACTTCCTGGTTTTTCTACGCCCCTGATGCCCACTCGATTCTGTCTGAACCGATTTTGCGACACCCCGCACCTAGCCGCACCCCTTGCCCCCTGCCACTGTACTGGCTCATGACGGCGCTTCATGTTGATTGGCGCTATCATGTTGGGATACAACACAGATGCTTCAGTATACTGTTTGGATGCAGTACACATGATTCAGTGAAATGTTTGTATGCAGTGCAAATGATTCAGTATATGGTTTGGGTGCAGTACACGCGATTCAGCATAATGTTTGGATGTAGTACAGGTGCTTCAGTATAATGTTCGGATACAGCACAGATGCTTCAGTATACTGTTTGGATGCAGTACACATGATTCAGTGAAATGTTTGTATGCAGTGAAAATGATTCAGTATATGGTTTGAGTGCAGTACACGCGATTCAGCATAATGTTTGGATGTAGTACAGGTGCTTCAGTATAATGTTCGGATACAACACAGATGCTTCAGTATACTGTTTGGATGCAGTACACATGATTCAGTGAAATGTTTGTATGCAGTGCAAATGATTCAGTATATGGTTTGGGTGCAGTACACGCGATTCAGCCTAATGTTTGGATGTAGTACAGGTGCTTCAGTATAATGTTCGGATACAGCACAGATGCTTCAGTATACTGTTTGGATGCAGTACACATGATTCAGTGAAATGTTTGTATGCAGTGAAAATGATTCAGTATATGGTTTGAGTGCAGTACACGCGATTCAGCATAATGTTTGGATGTAGTACAGGTAGGTACTTCAGTATAATGTTTTGATGTAGTACAGATGCTTCAGTATGATGTCTGGATACAGTACAGATGCTCCAGTATAAGGTTGGAATGCAGTACACATGATTCAGTATAATGTTTGAATACAGTACAGATGCTCCAGTATAAGGATTGAATGCAGTGTACTCGATTCAGTATAATGCTTAGATGCAGTACAGGTGCTTCAGCATAATGTTTGGATACAGCACGGATGCTTCAGCATAATGCTTGGATACAGTACAGATGCTCCAGTATAAGGTATGGATGCAGCACACGCGATTCAGTATAATGCTTAGATGTAGTACAGGTGGTTCAGTACTATACTGTTTGGACGCAGTACTGACGTTCGGGTACACGTTCTGGCACACGTGACAATTGACGTGTCAAGCCTGGCGGTACGTGTACGGAGTGTGATACGCTGGCGGTACGTGTGCGGAGTTTAGTAAACTGGCGGTGCGTGTGCGTAGTTTAGTAAGCTAGCGGTGCGTGTGCGTAGTTTAGTAAGCTGGCGGTGCGTGTGCGGAGTTTAGTAAGCTGGCGGTGCGTGTGCGTAGTTTAGTAAACTGGCGGTAGGTGCGCGTAGTTTAGTAAACTGGCGGTGCGTGTGCGTAGTTTAGTAAGCTAGCGGTGCGTGTGCGTAGTTTAGTAAGCTCGCGGTAGGTGTGCGGAGTTTGGTAAGCTGGCGGTGCGTGTGCGTAGTTTAGTAAACTGGCGGTGCGTGTGCGTAGTTTAGTAAGCTGGCGGTGCGTGTGCGGAGTTTAGTAAGCTGGCGGTGCGTGTGCGTTGTTTAGTAAACCGGCGGTACATGTGCGTAGTTTGGTAAACTGGCGGTGCGTGTGCGTAGTTTAGCAAGCTGGCGGTGCGTGTGCGGGTCGTGTCCGACTTTTATAATCATTGGGCAGGAAGTGATGTGTGACAAACATTGGTCCAGATTGGCCCCCGCCTGCCGCTACATAGGGCAGTGCTGTCGCATAGCACGCATTATTCTCTTGAAATATTCACGCATGACCAACCGACAGACAGCTCAAAAAGTCCAGATTCCAGATTCAAAGCGGGCTAGAAGCAAACGGCCGACGGTTGGGGTAAAGAAGCGATAGCCTACAAACCCAGGTGTGTGAGTACACCAGCAGAGCACGGTATCAACGTGCTTACAACATTCACCGGGCTATTTGGCATGCACATCTGTGCATGCCGGGTGTGTGTAGGTGTGTGTGTGTGTGTTGTGGTAACAACCACAGGAATCTGGCAGTGGCGCAGCCAGGGTTTTCGCATGCGGGGTGGGACGACCAAATACAAATGTATTGAAACCGACGCTTTCTTTGGTTTTCGGTGGTAAAAATATCAAACATTTCTTGTTTGGTGTATTTTTGGCTGCTAAAGGGTGGGAGGAGGGGGGGGGGGGCGAGCCCCGACCTCCCCCTTGGCTGCGGCTCTAGAAGCTGTCGTTGCCGAGGAATATGCAGTGACCAACTGAAGATGGTATCGAGCAGCGATGCAGCAAATATCAGTGGCAAAACTGGCAACACAGCAGGCTTAACTCACTGGCCGATCCAAGGGGGCGAAGGAGTCGGACCTGTCCTGTCCGGCACCCAGTCCGGGTCCCACCCTGTCCTGTCCTATCCGGTGCCCGGCCCAGGCTCTGTCTTGCCTGTCTTGTCCAGTACCCATCTCGGATCCCACCCCGTCCTGTTCTGCTCGGTGCCCGGTCCGGGCCAGACGGTGTCCGCAGGCCTGTGTCGCGGCACGGCCGTCGCCACAGCGGAGGAGAAACGCCGACCGCCACCTGCACGTCACGTCACGTCACGCGGACAACGTAACGGACCGCCCGCACGCCCACGTGACGTCATCAACAGCTGACGGACAACGCCACGGAGTGTGATACATACGTTGGAGAATACTGTCGGCGGTCGCCTCCCCTCCGGCTCGGAAATCCACGATGCACTGGCAGACTGGCAAGAGGGGGGGGCCTTTGCACATTGGCGACAAATGCGCCTCTGCGTAGATGTGCTGTTGTGTGATATATAATGCTTAATGTAACAACATGATCGTCCATCCTGTTCTATGATTATATCTATATATTATATATCTATAAAGTTTTTGGAAATCATCAGTACCAATCCTGGTGGCTAAGATAGCCCTGCCTGCCTATATGTTACTATTTTCCAAGTGGCATGCTTGCGGTGTGCCACGGTGTCTGCGATGTAGGCCAAGCAGTCCAAAGTTACGTAAAGCACAAAGGAAGGTATTTATGCCAGGCAAACTAGTCAGGAAAACAATGATTTCACTCAGACCTTAGACGTAAATAGGAGACGGTAGTCAGTATACGCCCCTGAGGGAAAATGACTGGGGAATACTAATGCCACTATTCTGATGAAGGAATATCTGACGAAATGCTAATGCCACTATCTGATGAAGCGGCATATATCCCGAGCTGCTAACGAGCGCCCTCCCCAAATCCCAATGCGCAATTTGATAGCAACGACTGCTTAGTTTCAGGGGAAACCATTTGGCAGATCACAACACAAATTAGACAAAGCAAAGAATAGGCACATTTGTCTGGCGAAAGGAATCATCACCCCGACAGGGAACATGTGTACGCTTAACGGCACGCACTCGATCCTATCCACATCCCTGTGTCTCTTCCAGTCCTCACTGACCACCTCAGAGCTTTACTCGCTTCTCAGCTCTTGCTATGGAGCTTCTTTGACCTTGGTTGGTTATTGGTTTTGCGACACGTCGACCGTTGAGTCATATAGCGTCGCCAATCTCTCACGCCGATTGGTTGCGGGCGAAGAGTAGCGACAGGTGAGACTCGTACCCACAACCTTTCGATTGTGAGACGAGCATCTTACCCCTAGACCACTCGTCCCCTTCTCTGACCTCTGACCACCGTATCTGTGCGGTTTCTGACTCCATGACTCTGACTTTGTGCGGTTTCTGACTCCGTGACCCTAACTTTGTGTGGTTTCTGACTGGTCCTGTGTCCGGTCCTTGTTCTCGTCCCTTCCCCCTCTGTCCCCCCTCCCCCCTCCGCCGGCGCCTCTGACCGGCCTCAGACGTGTTCGCCGCCCCGTTTGTTTACCCCGCCACGACGGAGACGATCCCGCCGTGTCGGTAAGGTCGTCGGCCCGTGCCGCCAGCGCGCGATCGGCGACCGTACTGGCACCGCATTCATTCTGGCGCCGAGCTGGAGCAGATAAGATCGCCAGGAATGCAATTTACACAGTGAGTGAATGGGAGAGGCTACCGGTCCATAGTGGGCGGCGCGCCGCCGCCATAGGACGCGCCAGGTCACCTGACGCCGATGTCAATCTGGGGGGAGGGAGAGAGAGAGAGAGAGAGAGAGAGAGAGAGAGAGAGAGAGAGAGAGAGAGAGAGAGAGAGAGAGAGAGAGAGAGAGAGAGAGACAGAGACAGAGAGAGAGAGAGAGAGAGAGAGAGAGAGAGAGAGAGAGAGAGAGAGAGAGAGAGAGAGAGAGAGAGAGAGAGAGAAGGGGGAGGGGGAAGAGCAGTCAGGAAGGTTGAGGTCAGGAAAGCGGACTGATATCCTACTGGACAGTTTCACTTCCCGGAGCGAACCGGAGCGTCCATGTTTCGCTGCGAACACGACTCCGAATGACTCATACAGGGTGACTGATGAATGGAAAAGGCCGCCGGGTGACATGGTGGAGAGTTCCTCACTGAATACATCTAACAATGGGGTGAATACAGTACTTGCGTTCATGAGCCTTATGCTTGAATTTTAAGTTGTGCAGTAGGGGGATGGATATTGGGGTATTAGGATTGATACCAGTGGATGTCTTTTCTCGTGCCTATAAATGGTGCATTATGCTGGTAACAGGTCTACCTGGCAATGGACTCGGTTACCTACATTCCTTCGGACTCATGAGGAGGAATGCCTACATTCCTTCGGATGAGGAGGAATGCCTACATTCCCTCGGACTCATATCTGGTACTCATGAGACTGGCCGTGGGTAGATAGTTTCGTTGAAACCCAAGGTCGATTGGTAGGTTTCAATCCATTTTTTCCTCTTCGGATATCTCCTTTTACGGCTAAACCCAGGTGGGCCCCTGTGGATCAAGTGCGGACCATTGGCACTTCACGACTATCGCGTGTCCTGCCGGTAGTCGCCGCGGCCAGACCACGTGACCGGCGCGTGTCAGGCCGGCGATCCCCGTGGCCAGACCACGTGACCGGCGTGTGTGGCGGCCAGCTGATCTCGGCTGTGCACTGTGCACTGTGCAGGGTGCAATCGCGATCGCGAGCCTCACCCACGTCCGCCATTCATTGACGGCTGTGCGCGCGCTCCGATAACGCCCCCCCCAACCCCCCCACAGCCCGGCACGCTGCTCCCGGTCCGTCTCTGCAGGTGCCAGCACGCGGCAGTATCGGCCCGACCCGGGGCAAAGGTCGGACTCACAGCTGGGCAGGTGAGTGGGGTGGGGACCTCACGCGAGCTCAGGTCGGCTTGGCCGGTGACATGTCCAAGAAGCGGACAGGCGCGGACAGGAGCGGACAGGCGCGGGCTGGCGCGGACAGGCGCGGACAGGCGCGGACAGGCGCGGACAGGCGCGGGCAGGCGCGGGCAGACCTACATCGTGGTAGTGTATAATGACGGTATTCGATGCCGTATTACTTGCTACGTGGTATAACGGTATAATGGTATGATGGCATATGTTATGCAATATAGTATAACGGTATAATGGTATGATGGCATATGGTATACAATATAATATAACGGTATAATGGCGGTATGCCACTCACTGCTCTGCCCTCGTCGCGAGCGGACGTGATTTTGCGCTCCCGTGACGAGGGAAACCGTGAGTAAAAGATTGGGCACAGGTGGTTAGTGGAGGGAGGATTTGGTCTATTGTAGGCCTAGGTTAAGAAAGAGCGGTTATATTGTTTAACTTGAGTATATTAGACTTAGTCTAGGTATTCTAAGCTTCTATAATTATCGATCGGCCACGTGTACGTTTGTAGACGGGTGGAGTGGCCACGTGGCTCAGGTTTCTGTTAGCATAGAGAAATAAGTTTGTCTGCTTGGTGTTTTAGTTGAAGATTAAAATAGTGAGCTTAACTTACACTAGGTAGCTTCTAGAATTATCCATCGGCTACGTGGACGCTTTGTAGATGGGTGGCGTGGCCTCGTGGCTTAGGTTTCTGTAGTGCAGAGGAATAAGTTTGTTTTTGTTTGTTTTTTTGGTGGTTAAGTTTAAAATAGAGTTGACTAAAATAGTGTGTTTAAATTACACTAGGTATATCTTCTTGTCCTGGTGTTATTGTATAGGTATCTAGGTTTTTCATTATATTAGTGTTTAGTTTGGTTTAGTTGGAGTTTGCAGCTGGGGGTAGGTATTTAGCAATTACTCCTGTGCATATATTTGCATAGTTTTATCTCATAAGTTTCTTTTTAACAAGCAGATTTTTAGCTTCTAGAATTATCGATCGGCCACGTGGACGCTTTGTAGACGGGTGGAGCGGCCACGTGGCTTAGGTTTCTGTTAGCATAGAGGAATAAGTCTGCGTCCGCTTGGTGTTTAAGTTTAAGATAGACTTTAAGATTAAAATAGTGAGCTTAAATTACACTAGGTAGCTTCTAGAATTATCGATCAGCCACGTGAACGCTTTGTAGACGGTTGGCGCGGTCTCGTGGCTTAGGTTTCTGTAGTGTAGAGGAATAAGTCTGTGTCCTTTTGGTGTTTAAGTTTAAGATAGAGCTTAGGACTAAAATAGTGAGCTTAAATTACCACTAGGTATATTTTCAATATACTGGTGTAATTGCAAAGGTATCTAGGCTTTTTTAAATCTTAGTTTAGTTTAGTTTGAGTTTGTAGCTGGTGAGTCGGGATAACTTTATTTAAATAAAAAAAAAAAAAAAAAAAAAAAAAAATGCAAGGTGACTGTGGGAAGTGTAAGTGTATTGTAGTCATTGGGGACTTGAGTAAGAAAGTAGATATGTTAGCAAGGGAGGTGGAGCGTCTGAAGTGTTTGGTGGCAGGGCCCACCATAGGAAATGTCAGCCAGGCAAGCCAGGTGCAGGAGTCTAGGAGTGATAGGGGTGGAGATAGTATAGACCATGACAGTAGAGAGTGGAAAGTAGCTAGACGCCAGAGTACGAGACTAGCTTTAAGGAAAATTGACAAAGGCATTGAAACTAATAATAGATTTGAGGTACTGCAAGAGAGAGATAGAAATGCTGCTAAGGAGGAAGGGAGGAACGACCAGGCAGCTGATGGTAGAGAGGGGGAAGTTTTAGTTATAGGGGACTCAAGAGTGAGGTACATGGACCGTACTTTTTGTAGCAGGAACCCCAACAAACGGACTCGTGTTTGTTACCCAGGGGCCCAGGTAAAGGATGTTGGTGATAGGATAGAAGGAGTGATGAAGGGTAGTGGAGAGAGCACAACAGTAATTGTGCAGGTTGGTGTAAACGATGTAGGAAAAGCAAAAACAGAGGAAACAATGCAAGAGTATAGGGCTTTGATAGGTAGGTTAGCTGTGAGTAGGAAACGAGGAATGGTAACATCCATCCTCCCTATGGTTAAGGCAAGCATAGAGTGGTACTCGAGGGCCATTGGGCTGAATACCAGGGTGGCCAAGATTTGTAAGGAACTTGGGGTGGGGTTCTTGGATTTGTGGGGGGATTTCTGGGGGAGGACTGAAATGTTTGCATTAGATGGGTTACATTTGAGCAAGAGAGGAGTTGAATTGCTCAGCAATAGGTATGAGGAAGCTCTCATTAGGAAACAGGGAAACTAGGCAGGTCATGGGGGGATGTAGCTGATAGAGAGAGAGGTCTTGCAAACACCTCACAGTCAGCAAATAGGGGTAGCAGTAGATCAAGGGGGCAGAGTGGTAGCTCATCCAGAGATGATAGAGCTACTCAACATGAACAAGCCAAAGAGGGTTATGGAACTTTTGTTAAGTGTATGATGCTTAATGCTCAGAGCATTCGATCCAAATTTGATGAGTTCAAGTGTTATGTTGCTGAGGAGAAACCAGATTTTGTTTGCATTACTGAGGCATGGGTCAGTGAGGGATATTTTGGGGATAACTTGCAGGACTATGAGATCCAGGGATACAATATGTTTTCATGCAATAGGGGTCCAGCAGTGAAAGGGGGTGGTGTAATGCTCTATGTGAATAGTTTATACAGTTCTCAGAAAGTAGCAGATGTGGTAAAAAATGTGTCTGTGGAGTCCATTTGGCTTGATGTTGCTGTGGGAAGAGGCAATAGCAATAAACTGAGGATTGGAGCTTTGTATCGATCAGGAACCTTGCCACATTCTCAGCAACTGGAGCTCGATAAGGTGATTTGTGAGGAAATCAGTAGAAACTTTCAGAGGAAATGCCTTATTCTTGGTGACTAATCTAAAAGGATATGAACATGTTGGTGTTGGCTCCCCATCGTGTAAACTGTTTAGGAAATGCCTTGAAGAGGACTTGTTCTTACACCAGTTTGTAATGGAACCAACCAGGCAGGGCTCATTCTTGGACCTTGTCTTCTCAGATTTAAGTGATTTAGTTCAAGACTTGACTGTAGGAGAAACTCTGGGAAGAAGTGACCATAACATAGTGAGATTTAAGGTACAAATAGCAGGGACAATCAAGGATAACTTGGCAAAGATTCCAAATTTTAACAGGGCAGACTTTGACTCCATGAGAGAGGCTTTAAGTGCCATACAATGGGAAGAATAATTTTTTGATCTAAATGCCTGTGAAATGTGGGAAAAGTTCAAATCTTACTTGAGGGAAATTCAGATCGGACATGTCCCCCAAAAGCAAAGGCGCAAAAGAAGTGTAGGGAAGCCAGCATGGCTTACACCAGATTTGAGGAGATCAATTAAGGCTAAGAAAGATGCATTTAGAGTATTTAAGGAAGCTTCAAATGTCGTAAATCTAAGGTCGTATCAAAAAGCTAGAGATGCTGTGAAGCAGAAAATCAGAACAGCAAGGCGGGCAAAAGAATTGGATTTGGCTAGCAACTGTAATGGGGACAGTAAAAAGTTCTTTAGTTTCTACAAGCTAAGTAAAGTTTCAAGCACAATTGGTCCACTGGAAGTAAATGGCACTATATTGAGTGAGGATGGTGAGATGGTTGAGGAGCTGAGCAAGCAGTTTAAATCAGTGTTTACAGTGGAGGATGTGACAAATTTGCCAACCGGGAACCACGGTTCAGTGACAGGTGATCAGATACACAATGTTGATTTCATTGATAGTGATGTTGTTTTCAATTATATCAGAAAAATAAAGCCAAACAAGGCAGCAGGACCTGATGGAGTTTATGCTAGGGTATTGCGGGAAGCTGAAAAGGAACTGGCAATTCCACTTAGTATAATATTTTGTGGATCAGTTTCGCAAAATGAAATTCCAACAGATTGGAAAAGGGCAAATGTAGTTCCTATTTTCAGGAAAGGAGAAAGAGGGAAAGTTGAAAATTATAGGCCAGTAAGCCTCACATCCCTAGTCTGCAAGGTACTCGAATCAATTATCAAAGATAGAATAGTTAGTTTTCTGGAAGGAAACAGATTGATTAAAGATACTCAACATGGGTTCAGAAAAGGGAGATCGTGTCTCACAAATCTCTTAAACTTTTTAAATTTTGCTACAGAACAATTTGATCAGGGAAATCAGGTTGATGTAGCATATCTTGACTTTAGTAAGGCCTTTGACAAGGTACCCCATAAACGGTTAATGATGCAGCTTCAGGTCCATGGCATTGCAGGTAGCATCCTAAAATGGATTGAGTTGTGGCTTTCAGATAGACAGCAGAGAGTGATGCTTAATGGTACAAAGTCATCATGGCAAAATGTTCTTAGTGGAGTCCCTCAGGGGTCGGTACTGGGGCCACTGTTGTTCATTATATTTGTGAATAGCATTGAATGTGGCCTGAGCAGTAAGGTTTTGAAATTTGCGGATGATTTGAAGATCTTTAGGGCAATAACAGGGCACAATGAGCAGGTTTTGCTGCAGAACGACTTAGACGTGCTTGTGAAGTGGTCCGAAAAATGGCAAATGAAGTTTAATTTTGATAAGTGCAAAGTCATGCATGTAGGTAGGCAGCATATGAAGGTGCCATACTTGATGGATGGCCAAGCACTATCTGTGACTGAGCAGGAGAAGGACTTAGGTGTTATTTTGAACACAAAATTGGGGGCATCAGAACAGACCAAAGAAGCCAGGAAGAAGGCACTAAGAATGCTTGGGGCGATACAGAGGAATGTGTCATACAAAAGTGAGGAGGTCATCAGGAAGCTTTACTGTGCATATGTCAGGCCACATTTGGAATACTGTGTCCAAGCTTGGTCCCCTAGTTATGAGAAAGATTGTTGGCTTTTAGAGAGAGTACAAAAGAGGACAACAAAAATGGTTAATGGTATAGGCAACCTGGCATATGAGGAAAGATTGAAGAAATTGAATATGTTTTCACTTAGATATAGAAGGCTGAGAGGAGATCTCATCGAGGTTTTTAAATTTGTGCATGGTCAGGAGCAGGGATATCTAAGGGAAATGTTTGAATTTAACAGAAATGATGCAATTAGAGGTCATCAATTCAAAATTAAAGTTAATCACAGCAGGACAAGGTTAAGACAGTCTTTCTTCACCAACAGGGTAGTAGAACACTGGAACCAGCTTCCAGGAACAATTGTCAGTAGCAACACACTGAACATCTTTAAAAACGGCATAGACAATCATTATAAGAATAGGGGGCTTGTTTTTCTGTATTCCAGGGGGGGTTGATTGACAGATTTGGTGGGCAACTGGTTCAGTGTACCAAGTGCAACCAAGAAGGGCCCTTGTGGCTCATAGTTGCACTGATCTTTTATGTCTTTATGTCTTTATGTATGCGATGCCGTATTACTTACTACGTGGTAGTGTATAATGGCGATATGCGGTATGCGATGCCGTTTTGCTTACTCCGTGGAGGTGTATAATGGCTGTATGCGATGCCGTATTTTTACGCACATGTTACAGCCTTCTGAGAAGCTGTGTATCAACGGTTTATGTAATGGAACGCCGGGCACCTTTTGTCCTGCCCCCTCACCCGTGGTCTTGAGTCCCTGCCGCTACCCCCAGCTGCCGTGCCTACCTGCGCACGGTTCACGTCCATCACCACCCCTTTCCTGCCCCCCCCTCCCGTCCGGCAGCGGCCGCCAGTCCAGACCGCCATATGGCCGCGCGCGCCGGACCGGAAACGCCGCACTTCCGGTCGGCCGCACAGCAGGTACGCGCGGCGCAGCCGGGCGGCGGGCGCGCCGCGTTTTACGGTGCCGCGCCGCAACTGTCGCCGCCGCGCGTCAGCTGGCGGTGGCCATCAGCTGACGCCGGGCCGCTGCGGTCTTCTGCAGGGGAGCGTTTGTGCACCGCTCATGTTTGTAAAGCGTCGCCACAGCTGTCGTGTAGCGTTGTGACATCGCCACAGCTGACGTGTAGCGTTGCGACATCGCCACAGCTGACGTGCAGTGCTGTGACATCACCAGAACTGACGTGTAGCGTTGAGAGTGTCCGGGCGTGGCGATTCGAAACAACACCAACCGCCAACGTAGGTGAAAGCGACCGTGATAATGTTTGTGACCGTCCGCCAATGACACTGCTGTGTGTGGAGACCGTCGGCTAATGAGCCGATTTAATCAAAGCCTTTGACTACGCTCTGACGGGGAGAACGCCAGGCCTCATGAGCGCAGTGTATCGAAGACACTTTCGACATCAAAGACACTCGGGCTCGGGAGTCAGAGGAACATTCTTCATGAAAAGGTGGTGTGTGAGAGGAAAACTGAGGTAGGAAAAGCCGAGTGCAAGATTTCAGAGCAAAGTATGGTTTTCTAGCCAGCACCTGGTGTGCTATCATGTCAAAGATGCAATACTGGCTCACCGTGGGAATTCAAATGCAATTAATTATTTTGTTCCTGGCATGGAAAATCCCCTGCATGGCATCAAGGTATAATGGGAGTGGATAACTACTCATGATGTTGGGAGTGGATGACTACTCATGATGTTGGAAGATGGATAACTACTGATGATGTTTGGAGTGGATAACTACTGATGATGTTGGGAGTGGATAACTACTGATGATGTTGGGAGTGGATAACTACTGATGATGTTGGAAGTGGATAACTACTGCTGCTGTACTGAACTACTGATCAGTACTGACAACTACTGATGATGTTAGGAGATGGAAATGTGGAAGCCATTGTCGGCTGGGCGGCATTTTTAAACGAAACTCTGGATTTTTTCTCTCAGCACTCCTTGTCCGCTCTCTGAGAGTATATATTATCTACTGGGAGTGTTATGCAGTCTCCATCATGGACCAATCATTGTTATAACGCCGCAGGAAGCATTATATTTGTATTGCTCCGCCTGTACCATTATTTGGTTTCAAGTGGCAGATAGACAAAGAAGATATCGTACCGACTCGAATAACCAAGTCAAGCAACTGCTATTGTTCGATGGGGGCCGAAAGTACACACCTTTTCACCTTCCCACCAATATCACACTGGAAATGTTCTCACGATTGTTCATCCGCGACCACCTGCACATCGCACTCGCCAGCGTCCGGGAAAAAAACACGTGCACAAAAAACGCCCCTGCGTACGCCCACTATCGAGAAACATGAAAAATGTCAATTACTCATTATCTTCTCATTTTCCCCCCACAAAGGAGCTGCCGACGCTGACGTCCTAAAAGTATTCTCCCCAAGGTTTCAGCTCGGCTGGAGAGGGCAGAGGTGCCGACTCGCACCTGGTAACCCCGCCCCCCCCCCCCCCTCCCCGCCCCCTGTCCCTCGGCGCATCTGCGGCGCGCCAGTTTGCTGTCCTCCGCGCCCGCCCCGTTTACCTAATTACAACGGCCGCTCGTGGACAATGGCGCGCTGGCCGCGTGAAATTGGTGACACAGCGGCGCCCCCCCCCACCGTGACGGGGGGGGGGGCAGCTAATTGGCGGCGGAGGTCGTAATAGCCCGCATCGCCGTCGGCGCCGGCGCCCAGCTGGGCTCCGATCGTCGGAAGTCAGCTGGCTGGCGGCGGGTCGACTGCGCACAAAGCGACGCACCGGACGCGACGCGGCGCACCGGTACTGGCTACCGGCGCCGGCACCCCTGCCCCGCCCCCGGCACCCCTTCCCCTCCCCTTTCCCGCCCCCGGCCCCAGGCGGCGCAAATGAGCTTCGTGGTCCGGCACGCCTCTAAAAATCACTCCCCCGGGCCGTTCGCTCTCCGGATCCTCCGGACCCTGCTCCGTCGGCCGTGGACAGAGGAGAAATACAGTCTGGACCCTCCCGACCCTGTTCCGTCGGCTGTGGACGGGGAGAAGCACAGTCTGGACCCTCCCGACCCTGTTCCGTCGTCTGTGGACGGGGGAGAAGCACCGTCCGGACCTTCCCGACCCTGCTCCGTCAGATGTGGAAGGATGACATTAAGTGCTGCTCCATCTCCAAATAATTAAGAGCAGTTTCACACAAAGAATGGCGGCTGGGCCGGTTGCATGTCGTGCTGAAGCGATATAAACTAAAAGCCTCCGATTGTAAAATATGCTGGGTGATATCCGCTTGAAGACATATTTTAGCTGTAGAGAAATCTAAATATCTAGTGCCTCAAAGCGCACAAATGTCATATTATATTATATGCAATAATATAATAATATATACCATAGTCGACTGTCACGGAACGCCTAGCTGTGAAGCGGCACCGCCTGCGTTCCTTGTGATCAGCCATAGTAAAGGTTATAAGGTTAAGGAAACATAATTCGGTAGCCGACTGTACTCTGGCGTACAACCTCCCCCCCCCATATATATATATATACTGATAAAAACTAGGCGCGGGTTAATACTAAAATTTGGCACGCGTTGCCAATCCGAATGGGATGGTGTCCTTCACTGATTTCGGGTGTTCCGAATCGTACCGCATGTATGTTTTTCATCGTTGGTTTTGATTGTCACCTCAGTTGCAAATTTACCATTGCATATGCCAATGCGGACATCCAGAAAGCCAATAGTCTCACCAGAGCACCTCAAATCGACTTTGATCTTCGGGCGAATGACGTTAGCCAGTTGGTGGAACCGTTTCAGCTGATCCACGTCTCCGGCAAAGATACCAAATATGTCGTCGATGAACGCATAAAAAATTCATGGTTTGACCGGTGCCACGGCTAGTAAAACTGTTTCCCAGCTGCCCATATACGTGCAGGCGTGACTGTTCCCGAGACGCGATCCTATTGCGGTGTCGTCGCTCTGGATGTAATTTTGTGGTGGAAAATCTGGATGTAAAATGATGGTTGTTTTGTCTGGCATGAAGCTGTCGCCAGGGTCCAAAATCACTTGTCCTCTATTCGGTGCCGACGCGGAGAGCTTCCTGTGCGCAAACACTTCAACGGACCGAACCACGAGATCGAAGATTTTCGCATAGTTCGGCTAGAAAGTGTTTGGAATTAAAATGTGTGTGTGTGTGCGTGTTTTTTAGACGGCAACGAGAAGGCAAATGGATCAGCATATTGGGAACGGAGTCGACACTCTGGGTACTTAGTCGGAGAACAGAAGGATTTAGGAGGTGATATGATTGACGTGTATGATGTTGTGCTATGACGGTGACGATTTGTTGCGACCGCTTCGGAAATCTTGCTTCCGTTATGTAGTAAATTTCCGTTTGAATACTCTCCTCCTTTACATTTACATTTATTTATTACGTTCCCATGAGTGTTGGCATGTGATAGTGTTATCATGGATTCGCCTATTAGATTATTATATGTGTTGTTATTTAGTTCTGCCTAATCGGAGGTGTCCTTGGCAACTTCGATTGACACCAGATTTTTAGCATAGCATGATTTGTTTAATTATCGAGTGTGGCGAGCACATGACGCAAGGCTACTGCGCTGACAAAAGTACGATGTAGTACTGAAACTGTCTGAAAATGTAATATATATATATATATATATATATATATATATATATATATATATATATATATATATATATATATATATCTATATATCTATATATATATATATGTATATCTCACTCATTCCAACGGGCCTGGCTGAGGAAGTTGTATTTACTTCCACCAGCAGAGCAATTCATTTACTTCAGGCAGATCCACAGACCACCGTGGCTATTCACGCAATAGCCACGGGGTCTCCGGATGTGTCCGAAATAAACACGATGTCCTGCTGGTAGAAGTAAATGCGACCCCTTCAGCCAGGCTGGCCGAACGGTTGCCAGGTTGACCCACGGTGAGTCCGGACCACGGGCCTGACCCCGATCAGGCCCGTGTGCACGTCACGTCACGTCACGTCACGCCACGTCACTGGTGACGTGACGTGACGTGACGTGACGCGGCGTGCGTGATCTGAATCCGCGTCACCGCCAGCTAACAAACAGACAAACAGTTAACAGACAGTCTGTTCAGCCCGCCTCTGTCTAGGAGTCGGTCGGATCGCGCGCGCCGGCCGGAGCTGCCGACCCAGGGCGCCGGCGCCGGCGGTCCTCCGCAGGCCGCCCACCGCAGCGCGCCAGCGGCCGCGCACGATGTCCGCAGCGGGCGCCACGGTCGGCCGGCGGCGGCCGCACAGCTGGCGGCCGCCGCGCGCCCGCGTGACGTCACAGGCGCGTCGCGGCGGCGCCAGCTGGGCGCGCCGGCGCGGCGGCGCAGTGCCGGCCGCCTGGCGCGCAGGCTGTGCCGCAGCGCGCGCATTCCGCCGACGACAGGTGGCGCCGGAATCGGCGCCAAGGAGAACGGCGGGAGGGGATGGGGAGGGGCCGCCGCGCCGTGGGGAGCCGCAGCGGAAACCTTCCAGCCGGCACAGGTGTACCATTGAGCAACTGTTCATGCGATTGTGGATAAGGTATGATATAGCTGTATGACTCCATCACAGAGCTATGCAATATTATGCAGTTTCCACGATACATGCAATCAATGGCGCATCCAGTATATTCCTAAGGTGGGGGTGGGGGGGGTGAAATAAATGCGATGACATAACGAAAGCTTCCTCCTCGAGGAGCGCGCCGAAAAATTATGGTCTTGTATGGTGAAAATCCAAAATGTGGTCCTCCTCCGTAAACAATACACGTATGTGATGATGTCTTGCATTTTCATGATATCATGACACAATTCAAATATATTATTTCGTGATCGAACACCGACCTTTTCCTCAACGTTCTGAACGGCCGACATCCAAACATTCAGTTCACCAGGGACGATGAATAAGATGGATCACTTGCCGTTCTTGACATACGGTTACGAAACGTTGCCAGTAAGCTGCAGACATCAGTATGTCGAAAGCCCACGTTTACCGGCATGCGCGTGAACTTATTTAGTCGCATTCCAATGGCTCAAGGAAATGTGTGCTCGAGTGCTCGAGTGCTCAAGTGCTCCGTGAATCAAATCAAATCGGCCAAATCAAAAGTATTTCAGGCATTTCAGTTGCGTTCAGCCTACCGGTCCTTCCACAAAAAGATCGCATACTTAATATCGCTTTTAAAAAAATACCTGGCTGCCGTGCCGACGGTTCACAAGCTTCAGAAGAAGCTTCAGAAGCTTCAGAAGCTGGCACCAGAAGCTTGTGGACCGTAGATTCCGGCCGACCAGCTGTGCTAGTGCTGTTTCCAAGCTGAGCAAGTGTTTCGTTTTCTCCCACTTTGGGCCTGACTCAGGCAGCCTGATCACCGATATCGTGAGCGTTCTGAAAAACTTACATCCTTATCCGGATCCAAAAACCGGCCCAGTGAATCACTTTAGAATCTGTTCACGTTTCCGTTGCAACAAAGCGTTCGTGCAATTATCGTTATCCATTATTATAGTTGTCCATTATTATCGCCATCCATTATTATCGTCATCCATACCATTATCGTTTAGGTGCAACTTACCCTATGAAGGTATTGACCCGACTTTGGGAAATTCGTCTGATTAGGCATAAAAGGGGCCCCCCCTTTTCAACCAAAAATACCCCAGATCAAACGATACATTTTGAGATTTTCACCACGCAAAACTTTTCTTTCGGCACGCTTCGTGCGCCCAAAGCGTTATCTGTTTCATGATATTTTTTGTGGGTCGGACCTCCTTAAGAAAATCCTGGCTGCGCCACCGGAAGGGAACAATTTTGCATCTTCGTCACGTCGTTTTTCTCCTATGTTTACTTTTGAGCCAAGCGCAGTTTGTGTGCCTCCTGCACGACGTTGCTGTTCCTTTGCACTTGCTGAAGATGTCACCTACGTGCGATGTAACGTTGAATACGTGCTGTGACAAATGGACTGGGAATTATGACAGCTGGTCTGAGGCTTCACGATAAATATATTGTTAGATTTGCAAAATGAACCATCGTGGAGCACTGCTGCACTGGAATGGCTACAACGGAACCCGGATGAGGCGGAGGTCCATAAGATCTACATTCATCGGATGCACGTGTTAGACCTTCGTTCAGAACATCTACGTTCATTAATCACCGTGCGTAAGATCGACGTGCATAAGATCTACATTCATGGGATCTTCGTGCAGAAGGTCTACAGCAAGTCTTACCATGGTTGCATTTCATAAGTGGGTCTATGACAGTTGGCGAAGGGCTACAGGGAGGATTGGTGACAATAATATGCGTATAATGTATTATCATTCTAATGAGCGTTGCATGGAACTTAATCTTTCCATCGATCGCCTTGCCACCAACAGCCGATATTTCCAACACGATGGCAGTCTGTCCAAATGCGGCGAAGAAGAAGATTTGCCATTGGAGAGGCTCGATTGCGAGGTCCGGAAAAGGTTGATACCCCCTTCAATCAGTGTTTGGCGACAATAATATGCGTATAATTTATTATCATTCTAATGAGCGTTGCATGGAACTTAATCTTTCCATCGATCGCCTTGCCACCAACAGCCGATATTTCCAACACGATGGCAGTCTGTCCAAATGCGGCGAAGAAGAAGATTTGCCATTGGAGAGGCTCGATTGCAAGCTCCGGAAAAGGTTGATACCCCCTTCAATCAGTGTTTGGCGACAATAATATGCGTATAATTTATTATCATTCTAATGAGCGTTGCATGGAACTTAATCTTTCCATCGATCGCCTTGCCACCAACAGCCGATATTTCCAACACGATGGCAGTCTGTCCAAATGCGGCGAAGAAGAAGATTTGCCATTGGAGAGGCTCGATTTCAAGCTCCGGAAAAGGCTGATATCACCTTCAATCAGTGTTCGTCATTGTTTGTAGAAACGGCGATGTACTTACCTGCCCCCGAAAGTTCTATGGCTATGGTAGCCACTTAGGGGGTTATATTGCTCCCTCGTATACCTTCTGGTACCCTAGTTCTCCGTACATGTTTGTCTGTTCAATCCTTCAGAACCCCTCTCGTGCATAGGCAGTCCGATCAGGGTCGGAGGATGAGTGGTGGATGAACCTCCAGTTCTCTCTAAATGCTAGTGTGGGAGAACCGACCACTTGACCGCCGCCTGACGACAGGATAGACGACCGACCACGTCCCCCCCCCCCCTCCCCCTCCCCCTGCACCACGCCACCTCTGCCAGACAATCAGAGGGACTCCGGCCAGCCGAAGTGAGCCTCCGATGTGAGCAGGGCCCCACGGCTAAAGTGGGTCCGACGGCCATCGGACCCCCAACAGCCGAAGCTGGTCCAACACCTGAAGGGCCCTCGGCCAGCCGAAGGTGGTCTCGGTGATCAGCATGTGGCCCTGCTGACAGCTGGAGCGCGACCCCCAACAGCCGGACCCCCAACGACCCCCAACAGCCGGAGTATCCCTCGCAACAGACGCAGATCCCAACAACGGAGGGCGACGCCGACTACATACCCACAGCCAAGGCCTCTTCGGATTGCCGAAGGCGGTCTCGATACAAGGAAGAGAGTCTGGCAGCTGATCATGGCCCAGCCTCCTGCGGCACCCTGGGCACCTCATGCGGCTCCTGGTTGGCACCCTTGGCACCCCATGCGGCTCCTGGTTGGCACACTTGGCAACCAATGCGGCTCCTCATTGGCACCCTTCGCACCTCCTGCGATTCCTGGTTGCGCAACTGCAGACCAATCACGAAACCAGCGCGGACCACCCCCGCCAACCCGGGAGGTTCCCTTCTCCAGGAGCTGGTTGGCACCCAGGAGGTTCCCTTCCCCAGGAGCCGGTCGTGCTCGACGCTGTCACAAGCTTCCGATGTATCCACTGTGAGTAGCGCTGACATCAGACAATGTCTCCATCGGCAGAGAGGTGAGGAGCTGAGGAGTCAGAGAGGAGCAGCTGACCTACTGCTCCTGACATGGCCTGGCCTAGCCTGGCCTAGCCTGACGAGGCCTGGCATGTCCTGACATGGCCTGGTATGACCTAGCATTGCCTGACATGGCCTGGCATGGCCTGGCATGACCTAGTATTACTTGGCATGACCTGACATGCCCTGGCATGGCTTGGCATGCCATGACATGGCCTGCCATGACCTAGTATTACCTGGCATGACCTGACATGGCCTGGCCCGGCCTGACATGGCCTGACCTGACATGGCCCAGCTCGTGTGTGCGGTGACTCGCTCCAGGTGTGACCGGTCACGCTGCCCGAGCCATCAGCGGCACTGAAATGTGACGGATCGTCACGAGCGGGTGGCGGCGGTGGGACCACGTCACGCTGGTGTGGGGCGCCACCTGTTGCGCGTGGCGAACAATCGTCTGCGGAGTGGTGAAGCGCCTGCTTAGTGGAAGGAGGCGAGCGTGATACGGCCGCGGCATGGCCGCCTCCGTGGAGTGACCGGATCGACAGCCGTGCTGATCGTGACATGGAATGTGACTTGCACGAGGCGTGACGATCACTACCATATCAGCACGCTGCCATATCACACAGTCTACCGCCGACAGATCACATCGAACTTGGTCTCAAGTCACCAGCATCAGACTGATCGGCGCCTTCAACGGCGGCATCACGTCGGCAGCTCCTTCCACTCAGCAGGCGCTTCACCAGCTGGCAGAGGACTGTTCACCACGCATGCGACAGGTGCGGCCCCACAAGAGCGTAACGTGATCCCACCGTAACGTGATCCCACCGCCGCCACCCGCTCGTGACGATCCCCTACATTTCGGTGCCGCTGATGGCTCGGGCAGCGTGACCGGTCACACCTGGGGCGCGTCACGAGAGAGAGAGAGAGAGAGAGAGAGAGAGGGAGAGGGGGAGAGAGAGAGAGACAGGGGTGGGGGAGAGAGCCACGACCCTTGCCCGCCTCCGTGCCTCCGCCTCCGTGATCCCTGCCCTGATAGCGTGGCCGCTCGTGCCCACCGGCCTATCTGCAAGTTTTAAATGGTTCCACCCCACAGCGAGGTGGGCAGGTACAGGGTGCTGTCGTGACGCTTGTCCCGGTGGTGACCCCCTACCCCACCCCAACCCCCACCCCCATATATATATATATATATATATATATATATATATATATATATATATATATATATATAACACATGACATGACACGGCCGATATGATCCTACTCCTTGTGTGCAATGTAGCTGATTCGTGCGTCAGCATGTGTGTTGGATGCACTAGTGGATCTCTCCAAAGTCTTCCGAAAAATTCAGGTGGAGCCCTTGCAAGGTCTCGTGATTTCTAGTTCGTGTTTTTCCATGCATCCCCATTGGCGTTAGTGTTCAGGTTGCAACAGCTAGGTGGTGCTCGGACACTCATATGTGGCGCTCAAGCACCACTTTTTGCAAGTGAAACTCCACCCACCGTTGGAGGTGGGGAGGGGGGGGGGGGGCACTCTTGGAGTCGATTCATTCCTTGCCGAGTCCGTGCTATTGATACTTATGTCTCTCTACACATAGGGACATGCTATACCTCGGCGCCTGCTTACCTTATGACAAAGGGCAGGTAAATATGATCCACATTCCATAACACATAATAGTACTGGCGGAGATTACACCATGGGCGACTGTGCGTGGGGGGGGAGGGTTCTGGACCACTACTCTAAACAACTGCACCATCCGTGGCACCGTGGAGTGCCATGGCCATGGTGTCCCACCTCTCGGGGCCCCACCTCTCATCTCTCACCTCTCACCTCTCACCTCACCCAACGAGGGTGTTGCCTCCGCTGAGGTCACCGAGTCCCAACTCCGCCGACAAACTAGCCAGCTTGCGGAAGGTGCGGCGTCTTCCCGAAGTTGCCCGGTTTCTGCGTCAGGCGATGTCTGAGGGGGACGGACTCGGCCGACGGTGGCGCCGCGGGTCCCCCTGGCGGACCCTCGTCGCGGTCATTGTCGCCGTGGCTCGCAGGGTACCCGACTAGCGGCGGGCCCGGCCCGCCTGCCTGTCTGACCGGGCCCTGAAGATGTGCTGCATTTAAAATGGCTGTTCAGCGGTTGCATAGCAGTGTGCAGCACACAACATACTGTCAATAGCAGTGTACAGCACACAGCAGACTGTCCATAGCAGTGTGCAGCACACAGCAGACTGTCAATAGCAGTGTGCAGCACACAACAGACTGTCAATAGCAGTGTGCAGCACACAACAGACTGTCCATAGCAGTGTGCAGCACACAACAGACTGTCCATAGCAGTGTGCAGCACACAGCAGACTGTCCATAGCAGTGTGCAGCACACAACAGACTGTCCATAGCAGTGTGCAGCACACAACAGACTGTCCATAGCAGTGTGCAGCACGCAACAGACTGTCCATAGCAGTGTGCAGCACACAACAGACTGTCCATAGCAGCCACTGTGCGCGGAGGGCATGTATCGTGAAGTGAATAAATAAACAGCGAACACATGCTCTCTTCATCCATGCTAGTGGCGGAGCTGCCACCTTCATTGCGGTGTTGGCCGCCAGTCGCTGAACAAAGTTGCCCTCCCGATGATGATCCAGAAACAGCAATGGCTGTGAAGAGTATGCCAGCAATACCAGACCGTAAACACCTCATTTGTGGCACCAGCGTTGTCACCTACCTATGGCAGCGACACCAGACTCGCTGTTTCCATTGATGCTGAGGCCCGTCTCAATGTCTTTATGACACCGAGTCCCGTCTCGCTGTCTCCATGGATACTGAGGTCCGTCTCGCCGTCTCCATGACACCCCGAGGCCCGTCTCGCTGTCTCCACGACACCTCGACCCGTCTGGCTGTCTCCATGGATACCACGGTTGCCATGGTTGCCACACCTGCCGGACTCGGAAGTGTGCCAGATGGCCAGGTGACGGGCAGATGACCAGCCAACTGCAGTGAACCGGCACCGGCTGCAGGCGTGCTGTAGGGCGGTCGCCTCTGGCCAACGCTTTTCTCGGCAGCCTTGCGCAGCACGAAACAAGTAGAAGCACTGGACATGCACTGTCGTAAAAAGTCGTAAAAAGCAGCTGACAGGCACAAGGCGGCCTACTCAGCAGATCTCCCAAATGTGCGAAGACGTTCTGGCCTGCTGGACTCCAACCACCGTCCTCTTAAGCACGTGACCAGGGGTCAGGAGTGTAGCGTACGTGTAGCGTACGTGGTGCTTATGTAAGCTTGCTTTGTCAATGAAGTTCATGTTCATGAAGTTGTCGAGATGTGACATGGAAATAGGGCGACATGTAATAATGTGTTGAGTCACTGACTAAGCCATAAACAAAGGACGTCGTTGAAGACGTACCTGGCGTCTGACACTTCTCCGCCTTCTATTTGGCTATATTTCAACGTGACGTGAGGACATCGATGCCGAACATTTGCCCGTCAAATCTGAAGCTTTGGCATGCATCTACTAAGTTGAATTTCGTTCTGCAGTTTGCCTTGACTTTCTGCTGCAGCAGGCATATACTCTACTGCACCTCTGTTTTGAAGGCTTATTGCAAAACCACATAACACAGCCACGTTTGTTAGTTCTACACCACGAATCATCACATGATCATGTCATTATGGGCCACCATCATAGCATAATCACATCACCACAGGCTGTCACACCACACACCACAGGCAATCACATATAATCATCATCACATGATTATATCATCATCGGCTACCCATCATTACATGATTACATCATTATACGCCAACATTCATCACATGATCATATCATCATATGCCAACATTTATCATATGATAATATCATCATATGCCAACATTTATCATATGATCATATCATCATACGCCAACCACCATCACACGAGAAGACAAGCAATTGCAGATAAAGCATACCTTGCTCATTGTGCGACTACAGTCCTAGAGCTTATGACGCATATATGACGTCAGGCCACTCGCACAGCGACTGTGATCATAGTAATAGTATTCCGATACCTAACATCGTTTTATCCTACTTGAAGGCATTGCGTCGACAGACCGGAACACCGCAACAGCATCGCCGCCGTTCCCTCCGCCGTGCCAGACACCATGCTCACTTTCTACGTGCGACAGACCGACGCTGGGTGACTCGTGAAAATGGCGGCCGCGCGCAGGTGACGCAGCGCAAATGCGCTATGAGAAGTGTTGCCGACAGTCACTGGAGCACACGTGACGTCACGTCGTCCGGCTGCTCCGTGCTGAGACGCGGCCGGTTTCTCCACCGATAGTGGGAGCAGCTGACACGCTCAGACGCAGCGGAGACAGCTGGCTTTCCACCGATAGTGGGAGCAGCTGACACGCTCAGACGCAGCGGAGACAGCTGGCTTTCCGCCGCGTCATCCCGATGCTCTCTTCCCCTCTCCGCGCCGCGCTCTTTCTGCCTCTGTCCGTCTGTCTGTCTGTCAGACGTCTCTTTCCCTCCACTCCCCCCTCCCCCCCCCCGAGGTCAGGCCAGGATTTTCTTACGGCGGCTTAACCAAAAAAATGTGATTAGATCGCATTTGGATCACGCACCGAACATTTCTGATTTCACATGGTCAAAATCGCAATATTTTTATTGGTTTATTTTTTTTTTGGGGGGGGGAGGGGGAATGATAGGGAGGTCCCCCTGTGCTCTCTCCCTCTCTCTACCTGTCGCTCCCTCCTCTCTCTCTCTCTCTCTCTCTCTCTCTCTCTCTCTCTCTCTCTCTCTCTCTCTCTCTCTCTCTCTCTCTCTCTCTCTCTCTCTCTCTCTCTCTCTATATTCTCTCCTCTTCTCTCTCTCTCTCTCTCTTTCTCTCTCTCTTTCTCTCTCTCTCTCTCTCTCTCTCTCTCTCTCTCTCTCTCTCTCTCTCTCTCTCTCTCTCTCTCTCTCTCTCTCTCTCTCTCTCTCTCTCTCTCTCTCTCTCTCTCTCTCTCCCACGCTTCTCTCGCTCTCTGCCCTCGTCTCCACTTATGGGTCCTCTGTACCATGCCACTCATTCTCCGACCAACATACCGTGCGGCCCATTCTCCCACCAACCTGCCGTGCGGCCCATTCTCCGACCGACCTGCCGTGCCGCCCATTCTCCCCATTCTCCCACCAACCTGCCGTGCGGCCCATTCTCCGACCGACCTGCCGTGCGGCCCATTCTCCCACCAACGTGCCGTGCGGCCCATTCTCCCACCAACCTACCGTGCCACTCATTCTCCGACCGACATACCGTGCGGCCCATTCTCCCACCAACCTGCCGTGCGGCCCATTCTCCGACCGACCTGCCGTGCCGCCCATTCTCCCACCAACCTGCCGTGCGGCCCATTCTCCGACCGACCTGCCGTACGGTCCATTCTCCCACCAACCTGCCGTGCGGCCCATTCTCCCACCAACCTGCCGTACCACTCACTCTCTCTCCCGACCTGCTCCTGTTGTTCTGCTGGCTTTGCTGTTCTGTTGTTCTGCCGGTTCCAGGCGAGGCGGAGCGCAGAGCTGTCCAGTCAGAGGACACCCTGACAGCTGACGTCAGAGCTGTCCAGTCAGAGGACACCCTGACAGCTGACGTCAGAGTCCAGTCAGAGGACACCCTGACAGCTAACGTCAGAGCCCAGTCAGAGGACACCCTGACAGCTGATGACGTCAGAGTCCAGTCAGAGGGCACCCTGACAGCTGACATCAGAGTCCAGTCAGAGGACACCCTGACAGCTGACGTCAGAGCTGTCCAGTCAGAGGACACCCTGACAGCTGACGTCAGAGGACAGTCAGAGGACACACTGACAGCTGACGTCAGAGCTGTCCAGTCAGAGGACAGCGTGACAGCTTACGTCAGAGTCCAGTCAGAGTGGTGGTGGTGAATTGCTGTTTAGGGGCACGTCGACAGCAAGGTCATTTTGTGCCCATAACAATGGTTAGAGAGAAACTAAAACGGTATGTCCTTCAAATAATCATTAGTGGAGATAAAATCTTGGTTCATCAAGGACGATATATCACATCAAAGTTTGCGTGTCGAAGATAAGTAAAGATGTTACCGGACGTCACGACATCCGAGTCGTCACTCAGAAGCATACGTAAGGAGTCGTTGCTCGCTCTTCCAAAGTATTGACGTCGTAGAGGTTCCAGTGTTGAACAGGCTACAATTACATGGTATACAGTAAGCAGGGCAGAACAGCGTGGGCACAAGGGTCGGTCATCTCCAGACAGCAAGTATCTGTGTGTGGCTAGGGTATGTCCTATTCTTAGACGGCAGAGCGTAATTTCATCCCATCGTTCGACCCGATACGATGATCTCCACAGCCCTAGTGTCGGCTTCAGGATCTTTAGTTTATTACATTTCGAACTCCAGGCTTGTTGCCATTCTGATCGAATATACGATGATATATTTGGGTAGAAATCTCCGGGGGGGGGGAGTAGTAACGAAACGACGCGGCCGCTGTTGATAGCTGCCTTCGCAGCCATGTCGGCAGCTTCATTCCCAGCTAGTCCAACGTGACTGGGGATCCAGCAGAAAGCAATTGTCTTGCCCATTCCGTCTAGTAATTCTACAACTCGTAGAATTTTGCGGACAAGTATGTTGTCCTGGTTGAAGGATTGCATTGCTAAAAGGCTGCTCAGCGAGTCTGTGAATATAACGTGCTTTGGTGTCTGATCAATTTGAATAAAACGAACAGCTTTCAAAATGGCATACAATTCAGCAGTAAAAATCGACGCATGCTTTGGTAGACAGAAAGAGCCAGAACCGGAACGACTGACATAGGAGCAGCCCACGCCAGACATCGACTTGGAGCCGTCGGTATAAGTCCGGGAGAAGTCATGGTATTCGTGTATTTTCTTAAGAGACATCATTCGGAGCTCTGCTGTACTTATATCGCATTTTTTTTAGCATGACAAGGCAATATCGATTTGTGGTGGGGAAATCTGCCATGGAGGAGTAGTCGAAACAGCAATACGTGTCACACAACCGGGTCGGATGCTGCAGTTACGCAGCGTCGAGGCAATGCGCCAGCAGAACGGCATGATGCGCTGACTGCAAGATGACTGGCGTGGCATCGATGATCCCGGAAATATCCATGGATATGCTGGATGCTCTGGGTTTTGGGCTACCTTGCATGCATATCGAGCTGCCAATATCCTGCGTCGCAGCGCAAGGGGAGGTTCATCCACCTCTACCATAACACTGTCTGATGGTGAAGTGCGGAAAGCTCCAGTGGCAATCCGGAGGGCTGTGTTATGGATGACATCAAGTCGGCGCTTGGAGGTATCACATGCTCCGTCATAAATAAAACACCCATAGTCAATTTTAGAACGTATAAGGGATCGGTACATGAGAAGCAAGATTGATCTGTCAGCCCCATATGAACATCTAGAGACGGTACTCATTACCTGGAGACCTTTTGTACATTTGTTGGTAAGCTCAGTTATGTGGGTTTTGTATGTAATATGGCGGTCCATCCACACACCAAGAAACTTGACTGCCGGTCTGAATGGTATGAGGTGGCCGTTCATACTTATCATTGGGTTTGCGCAACGGCGTTTGCGGCAGAAATGGACAGCGGTAGTCTTTGAAGTGGATATTGTGAAACCAGTTTTATCGCACCACTCCATCAATTTCGTAACAGTTAATTGGAGCTGCCTTTGTACCGTCCGCACCGTACGAGATGAGAACCACACTGTAAAATCATCTACGAATAATGCCCATCCTACCGATGTTGGTAATCTATTGCCCACATCGTTTATAGCAATGGCGAACAAAGTCACACTTAATACACTTCCCTGCGGAACGCCATCAATCTGCTGAAAAGTGTCAGAGAGGAAGCCATCTATTCTAACGCGAAAAGTCCTGTCAGTTAAGAAATTCGTCAAGAAAAATCCCATCGGACCTCTTATGCCAATGCGGTGCAGCTTTATGATGATACCGTGCCGCCATGCGGTATCATAGGCACCATCGACATCAAAAAATATGGCTGCGGTATGACATTGTTTCATAAAGCTCAAGCGTACAACGGAGTCAAGAGCTAAAATGTGATCAAATGTGCTACGGTGTTTGCGGAAGCCACTCTGTATGGAGGTGAGTAATCGGTTGCGTTCCAAAAACCACATAAGTCGTAGGTTCACCATTTTTTCAAACACTTTGCAGAGCGAACAGGTAAGTGAAATGGGTCGATAGTGAAGTGGGTCCTTGCCGGTTTTGTTCGGTTTGCAGATGGGGACGATAAGCGCCCTCCGCCATGCCGATGGAAAGGTACCTCTTTCCCACATTTCATTAAACACTTGTAGAAGAGTATTTACAACCGTTCTCGGGAAATGTTTGATTATGTCGTTGTGTAATGTGTCAGGTCCCTCGGCTACGTTCCTAAGGGAGTTTATCGCGGCAGTCAATTCGGTAATAGAAAACGCATTGTTGTAGTAAATTGTGTCTGATGTGGTAAAATCAAGAGGTAGTGCCTCGCATCGAGCCTTGTATGTCAAGAAACGATGACTGTTTTTGTTTTTCGACCTTTCGGAAAAGGCCCGTCCAATCTCGTTAGCGACATCTTTCGGGTCGATAATATCTCGGCCTCCCATTTGGAGGGTGGGGAGTGGCGTGCGCGTAAGCTTCCCCGAAATGCGCTTAATGCGGGACCACACAGATGACAATGGGGTGGAGCGATTTAACGTGTTCACGTATGTTTTCCACGATTGCCGTTTGGAATCAGCGATAGTGCGCCTCGCGTGAGCTCTTGCTTTGCGAAAAGCTATCAGATTCGCCATGCTGCTGTCGCGATTGAAAACCCGGTATGCCTTCTTCCTAGCACGTAACGCTTCCTGACAATTTTCTGACCACCACGGGACTGGTACACGGCGTGACGTGCCCGACGAACGAGGAATATACCGCTGAGCACTTTCTAACGTTGCAGCTGTAAACGTTTCCATGGAAACCGATCCTTCCGACCACTCACCGAGTCTCTCTTCGACATCGGACTGAAAAGAGCTCCAGTCAGCTTTACTAAAAATCCATCTGGGAGGTCGTCGGCCAGCTTCCACTCTATCAATGAAACTTGTCCAAACTGGAAAATGGTCACTCGTACCCGGATCATCGTCCACCGACCAGTCCAAATAGGAGACAAATTCAGGACTGCAAAGCGTGAGGTCAAGCACGGAGGTTTGGCCCGTTGGCAGTGTAAAATGTGTTGGGATACCAGAGTTAAGAACTACAAGGGGGACATTCCGGATAATTTGTTCAAGGGTACGTCCACGACTAGAAGTATTCGTTGAGCCCCAAACTTGGTGGTGGGCGTTGAAATCTCCACATATAATCAGCGGAGGAGTAAGCTGATCTATTGCCTGCGACAGTTCTGGAATTGAAAAGGTGTGTCCTGGGGGCAAGTACATAGAGCATATGGTGGCAACACGGCGGTTAATTATGACCCGAGCAGCGACAGCCTGGATATTTGATGTCAGATGTACTTGCTGAAAAGGGACTGAGTTGTGGACGGCAATGAGCACACCACCATGTGCCACAGTGTGTGTGATGACGTCCTTCCGTAAAACAGAGTAGTTTTTTAGGTAAAAGGAAGCACCGGAGGAGAGCTTGGTCTCCTGCAGGCATACTACTGCCGGTGTACGACGGTGTAAAATGTGTTGTAATTCGTTATTACTAGTTCTCACACCTCTGCAGTTCCATTGTAAAATGTCACTCATTTGTCAGTATATGTAAGAGGGAGTCCTAAGCTTAGAGCGTAAAAGGTCAAGAGTGACTAAATCATGGTCTTGTAGTCGGGGGGTCTTGGCTTCGTGGTCGTGAGCGCGGGCTCCCAAACTCACTTGGTGACACAGCACCGGGGAGGGCGCGCTTCGTAGCGCGATTCGGGGATGGGGAGGATATTGGGGGGTGTGTGGTTCGACGGGAAGGTGTCTCCGGTGGTCTCATGGTTGCCGCGGGTAATGATGAGTGAGGAGTCGCCATTGGGCGCTGGCCCTCAGGCTTCGAGTTCGAGGAGGTTGGCATATGTCGGGTGGTGCGACCCTGTGCTCCTAAATCCGGGGCTCCAGGGCGCACCTGAACCGCAGCATGTCCGATCTTTGGATCTGAGATGGTTGATGGGGGTGGCGGTGGGGGGACTGAGGTCTGACTCACGGGAAGGGGAGAACGGTCAGGCAGAGAGGAGGTGGAGAGAAGAGATTTGGAGATGGTGGTGGTGGTGGTGGTGGTTGAGGGAATGGGAGCATCAGGCAGGGAGGAGGTGGAGCGGCTGGGTTTGGAGGTAGTGGTAGGGCGTGTGGAAGGTGGGGGTAGGTTGGAGGGCGGATGGGGGATAGGAGGTGGGGATTTCGGGGTAGATGGGGAGGGGCTGGGCCTGGGCGGAAAGGACCGGGGGGGCCTCTTTGACCGTTGGACAAGCGTCCACGCCCCACCCTCGGGTGTTGGTCGGGAGGGGGCCTCTGATGGTGGAACGGCGTCACTCGTGGACGGTGGAACCTCGGTCGCATCAGTGTCGCATTGGCTTGGGTGGCTCTGACTAGCTTGCGACGCAGGGGGAGCTCCAAAGGAGCGAAGGAGGGCTGTTAATTGTGCGATCAGCTCAGAGGCCCTGTCGGGCTGTGCGTGTTGTGATACATGCATGCTAGTTTTAACTTTGGATGCGTAAGATATTTTAGGATGAGTCTGTTCGTAATGATCTCTTGCTTCCCGAAACGATACTCTTTGTGTATGTTTGATATAAATTATTTCTTTCTCTCTGATGTAAGTCGGACAAGTTCGGTCGAAAGAAGTATGCGGATCCTGACCTGCGCCACAGTTCGCACAATAGGGGGTTTCCGAGGTGCAGTTTTCGCTGGCATGTTCGTGCGAGGCGCAGTTGGCACACGCAGGGCGATTCCGGCAGAATTTGTTGGTATGACCGAACTTTTGGCACTTGAAACATCTCATGGGATTCGGGAGAAACACACGGACTTTTACACGGACGTAACCTATACGTATTTCAGGGGGAATGTCTGTGGTGTTAAATGTTAAAATCACGTTGTTTGTTGTGATCATTTCAGAGCCTCTCCTTGCTTTCATCTTCCTTGCCTCAGTCACTCCAAACTCCGACAAGCCATCCACAATCTGCTCCTCCGGCACTTCCCTCAAGTCAAAGCAGTTGATAATGCCTCGTGAACTATTTTTTGTTCTGTGGGGTTCAATGGTGATTGGAATAATCTCGTCGAATCTACTTTGATTTTTTCGGACGCTGTATCTAAACTCGGACATTTTTAATGCGCTCTCTGCCTCTCCTGCCCTTGCAAATTCTACCTCCAAGGCGCCATCCTTCAATTTTTCGCAGCGTACAATTTTTCCAAACCGGTCACACCCGTCTCGTCTCTGAAAGGGTGATAATGAGGCGAGACATATCGATTTTCCTCGAAAGATAAGTACACGTGGGGTAGAATAGTGTTTTGTCTGGTCTCCACGGGAGAGACCAGGGGTGTTGTTTTGTATAATGGTTGCCATGTGTTGTATGTTTTGTTTCGGCTCCTCGGGCGCCCCACCACGGAGGGGCCCAACGGGGGGACGCCTGGGCCCCGCGGACGGGAGGACGCCAGGCGCCCGAAGAGCTATACGGGGCGGGCGGCGCCTTCGCCCGGCCGGGAGAGAGAGACTCACCACCCCGACCGGGATCCAGCGCCGCCCACCACTTGACCTCAGCCGGCCGGGCCGGCAGGCACTGGGGAGAACCTCAGGCCCCCGGCCCGAGGCGACCAGCCACTTGGCTCGCGTGAGGCCCCACGGGCCCGCCCGCCCCTCCGGGATATCGGGACCAAAGAGGCGTGTTGGTCCCCCGTCACAACTAGCACCGTGCGACGGGGGACCTCAGCCTCCAGGACTCCGTCAACCCCGGGGGGCGGGCCGAGGGGGCGCGGCTACCCCGATACAACTGAGCTGGAGGGCAGGACCGGGGAAGTTGTCCTACCTGCTCATGATAGGGAGAGTTGGTGTTGCAGGGCCAGGGGAAGGACATGGATGTTGAGATGAGATGGGCATTGGAATGGGAGCGTATGGATGGAAGGACGAGTGAGGCACTCCTAGTCTGGCCCCTCGCCGGCTCACCGATGGACTGGGAATCCGGGTCCTTAGGACACTCAATCCCCCCCACCACGAAAAGGTGGTGCCTCGTCGGGGGGGGGGAGTGAGTCCAGTCAGAGGACACCCTGACAGCTAACGTCAGAGTCTAGTCATAGGACACCCTGACAGCTGACGTCAGAGTCCAGTCAGAGGACACCCTGACAGCTGGCGTCAGAGCTGTCCAGTCAGAGGACACCCTGACAGCTGACGTCAGAGCTGTCCAGTCAGAGGACACCCTGACAGCTGACGTCAGAGCTGTCCAGTCAGAGGACACCCTGACAGGTGACGTCAGAGTCCAGTCAGAGGACACCCTGACAGCTGACGTCAGAGCCCAGTCAGAGGACGGCCTGACAGCTGACGTCAGAGCTGTCCGGTCAGAGGACACCCTGGCAGCTGACGTCAGAGCTGTCCAGTCAGAGGACAGCCTGACAGCTGACGTCAGAGCTGTCCGGTCAGAGGACAGCCTGACAGCTGACGTCAGAGCTGTCCAGTCAGAGGACACCCTGACAGCTGACGTCAGACTCCAGTCAGAGGACACACTGACAGCTGACGTCAGAGATGTCCAGTCAGAGGACACCCTGACAGCTGACGTCAGAGCTGTCCAGTCAGAGGACACCCTGACAGCTGGCGTCAGATTCCAGTCAGAGGACACCCTGACAGCTGACGTCAGAGCTGTCCAGTCAGAGGACACCCTGACAGCTGACGTCAGAGTCCAGTCAGAGGACACACTGACAGCTGACGTCAGAGCTGTCCAGTCAGAGGACAGCCTGACAGCTGACGTCAGAGGACAGTCAGAGGACACCCTGACAGCTGACGTCAGAGCTGTCCAGTCAGAGGACACCCTGACAGCTGACGTCAGAGCTGCCCAGTCAGAGGACACCCTGACAGCTGACGTCAGAGTCCAGTCAGAGGACACCCTGACAGCTAACGTCAGAGGACAGTCAGAGGACACCCTGACAGCTGACGTCAGAGCCCAGTCAGAGGACGGCCTGACAGCTGACGTCAGAGCTGTCCGGTCAGAGGACACCCTGACAGCTGACGTCAGAGCTGTCCAGTCAGAGGACAGCCTGACAGCTGACGTCAGAGCTGTCCGGTCAGAGGATACCCTGACAGCTGACGTCAGAGTCCAGTCAGAGGACACCCTGACAGCTGACGTAAGAGTCCAGTCAGAGGACACCCTGACAGCTGACGTCAGAGTCCAGTCAGAGGACAGCCTGCCAGCTGACGTCGCAGTGCCAGCCACCGTCCCCTCCCCAACTGGCACTTCAATATTCCTGAGCAAGAATGCAGCGTCAGCGTCAACATGAGGAAAGGTCAAGCAGCCAAGCCGCCACTCAATAATCGATTTGCCCCAGGGCACGCACGGCCGAAAGGTGAATGTCAAATATGTCAAGAATGGCAAAAATGTCACTGGTCGGTTGTCAGTTGTAATATGTCGACATTCTTGAGCGGCTATGATTTGCAAGTGAAAAGAAACACTTCGATGACAATTCAATGCCTGATGTAAGGCTATCAGCTGCTACCCACAGTGACCTGATGTAAAGCTATCGGCTGCCACGGGGAGTGACCTGATGTAAAGCTATCGGCTGCCACGGGGAGTCGCCTGATGTAAAGCTACCATCCGCGTTATCGTGTGTGATCTCCTCTGTATGGTCACGATGGTCTGTATGGTTTGTATGGTCTGTATGGTATGTATGGTCTGCATGGTATGTATGATCTGTATGGTCTGTATGGTCTGTATGGTTTGTATGGTCTGCATGGTCTGCATGGTCTGCATGTTCTGTATGGTCTATATGGTCTGTATGGTCTGTATGATCTGTATGGTCTGTATGGTCGGCATGTTCTGTATGGTCTGTATGATCTGTATGTATGGTCACGTCTGCCCAGCACGCATGCTGATGTTGTTAAGCGCATGATGTCAGGACGCTTAGCGGCGTCGCGCCTGTACTTAGCGCCACCAAACGCCGAAATATCGACTTATCTCTGGGCTCCATATCTGGGCTCCATCTCTGGGCGAGTCCAGAGGTGGAACGCAAGCGGCGATGTGAGAGATACAAGAGACTGAGGCTCCACCTGTACTATGCAGTCAGTAATTGCCAGCCTATCTTTGTGAGTTTGGCGTTCCTGCCGACAATGGACAGCTGGCCCATGCCGGCCTTTGAAGGTCGAAGACGCCATCGCGAGAGTGCTATCTCGGCATCTATGGGGCCGTGCTCCCGTTTAATGGTTGATAATATGCATGCACTTGTGGATCGCTCTGCTATTCTGATCCGCTGCTCTACTTTCGTCCGTAGCAGTTCTGACACCACTAACTTCCGCATGTGAGAGAGAGAGAGAGAGAGAGAGAGAGAGAGAGAGAGAGAGAGAGAGAGAGAGAGAGAGAGAGAGAGAGAGAGAGAGAGAGAGAGAGAGAGAGAGAGAGAGAGAGAGAGAGAGAGAGAGAGAGAGAGAGAGAGAGGAGAGAGAGAGAGAGAGAGAGAGAGAGAGAGAGAGGAGAGAGAGAGCTGCTGTCCATCCATCACCTGTTTTGCTGTGATTGTGTTTTCGTGAGAGTGCTCAAGCGAAACGGTGGGCACTGCGAAGTCAATTTGAGCGCATAGGTCTAATGGTCAAGCGCAATAAAACAGAGGCACCGCCAGGCAGGCAAAATAGGTAGGCAACTGAGCAGGAGCAGTTCCACTTCAGTATGCATGTACATATGCATATATAGCAATCATAGACAAGTCGAGACAAGTCCCCTGTGACACCCCTTGAATCGGCCCCTCACATCAACTGGTCAACACAACAGCTGATGTGAGGGGCCCACATCAGCTGTTCACATGAACCGATCGAGGTCCTGAGGCCCCTCACATGAACCTGTCACACAGAATCCTTGAAGTATCTGGATGATCGGAAATACTCATGGATCCTCCGCTTACACCCCCTCCCCCAATCCCCTGCTTTGGCGCAATTCCCTAGTGATGCATCTGAATCGTCATCCATCATTCCAAACACAAAGCCCTGGAAACGGCCTTGAACCCGCGCCTCCACCACACCGTGGGCGCGTATCCTTTGTGAGGCCCGTGAATGGGCTCTTAATTGACACCACTATCAACCTCCCTCTCCTTCCCGCTCCCCTCAGATAAATATCTCTCGACGTCACTGAATCAACACTGCCTCAGATGCACGAATGACGTCAGATATGACGTCACTGGAGTCAGAGACGATGTAGCCGACGGCGTAGACAATGAAACCAGCCATGGCTACCTTGCTGTTATCGAAACGTTTGACGGCTGGTGCTAACTTGAACTACGCGTAATGTTACACAATTATATGAATGGAATGCTCATCTTAACGAATCCATAAAGAAATGCAAACTACTGGCACCCTCTGCCCAAAATTGGCATGGATACAGGTCCTTTGGTCCTTTGGTTCTTTGGGTTTTCGGTTGCAGTAGCGAGGCTGCAGCCGATTATTTAAAGAGAAATGCGTCTCGCAAACTTCGGAGCATTTCGGTGACGTCGTTCTGTGACGTCGGTCGGTGACGTCGTTCTGTGACGTCAGTCGGTGACGTTGTTCTGTGACGTAGTTCTGTGACGTCGGTCGGTGACGTCGGTCGGTGACGTCGGTCGGTGACGTCTGTCGGCGACGTCGTTCTGTGACGTCGGTCGGTGACGTTGTTCTGTGACGTCGGTCGGTGACGTTGTTCTGTGACGTCAGTCGGTGACGTCTGTCGGTGACGTCGGTCGGTGACGTCGTTCTGTGACGTGGTTCTGTGGCGTCGTTCGGTGACGTTGGTCGGTGACGTCGGTCGGTGACGTCGGTCAGTGACGTCGGTCGGTGACGTCGGTCGGTGACGTCGGTTTGTGACGTCGGTCGGTGACGTCACCGTGCAGCGCCGGCAGCTCATGCCCCGACTCCGACTGATGCCCCGACTCTCGTCAGACTGACCGGTCGTACAGACCACGCTCGCCGTCGTCTCGTCGACGCTGGTCGGCGACTTGGAGGACCCCGAAAACAGTGGGCTGATCAATGGCAGGTGTCTTTCAACTATGAAACATGTAAGGTCATGCGTCTGGGGTCTGGAGGTGAGATTTTCAGACATATACAATGGGAGGTAGGAAACTGAATGTTATTGAAGAGAATAGAGACTTAGGTGTGTTTGTTTCAAATGATTTTAAAGCAGAAAGAAAACAATGCATCTCAGCTAGGAACAGGGCAATCAGAATGCTGGGAATCATTAATAGGATTGTGAGGTATGAGAGCAAGGAAGTCATGAAAAAAAAACTATACCTGGCCTATGTGCGACCCCACTTTAAATATTCCGTACAGGCAAGGAGCCCTTACATATTATATATATATATATATATATATATATATATAGGTGTGTGTATGTGTGTGTGTGTGTGTGTGTGTGTGTGTGTGTGTGTGTGTGTGTGTGTGTGTGTGTGTGTCTGCTAGAAAGAGTGTAGCGCAAAGCCTAGACTCATCAATGGTCTAGGTAACTTATAACATTGAAAAAGTCTTATAGCATTACATTTGTACTCACTCAAATATAGGAGATTAAGGGGTGATATGATTGAAATGCATCAAATCGTTAAAGGGCTAGATCACGTGAATCTGAATGATGCCCTTATATTTAGACTATCACATAGGGGTCATCAATTCGGGTTAGACAAATCAAGGTGTAGGACAGTTAAGCGACAACCGGTCTTCGGTCCAAGGATTGTTGATCAGTGGAATAGGCTGCCTGCTGATGTTGTGGGGAGTCCCTCATTGAATGTGTTTAAAATAGGGTTGAGAAATTCTGTAAGCTGGAAAATCTGGCTTTTGAGTTCAAATTAGTGTTGGATGGGGTGAGATGTATGCTAAGTAGATGTGCATGGTACAGGCCCCTTTAAGCAGACATGGATGGAGCTTGACAAATATTGGAAGGGCACTCGAGCCACGGGGTGTGTGACGCGGATCGAGTGAATAGGGCTGAGTAGATAAGGTAGATAGGCATTGATGAGTGTGGGGGATGTTGGTGGATGGAGTCTTTGGAATTAGGGATGTGGTGTTGATTGGGTGTTGAGTGTCTTTTTGCCAGGATTGTGAAATCTTCCCTTTACAGACTTCGCCTGGATGGGTCCTTGCGGCTCTAGTCTGAACTAGACTAGACTAGACTAGCTCTTGTCTAGTCTAGTCTAGTGTTAGTCTGAGCACTTTATGACTTTATGACGTGGACAGCTGTTTTTCTCCGAAGCCACCCCAGCCGCACGCAATCTCCTTAATCCCTCTACGCCGTGATGAAAGGGGGAGGGGGAGAGGCAGCCGGCCAACAGGTCAACACGGTCACCAACCGGCCGACAGCATCAACAGCATCAACGGGATCAACAGCATCAACAGCAGCCGCAGCGACAGCGCTGGTAGTACGCCGACCAGACGCTTCCCGAGGTACACAACATTGCGCTATGCTTGTTTCTTTGTTAAGTATTTCACGACGCACTTTATGCACAACCACGGCTAATGGCGCCGTCCGCACTGTTCCGCCGGCGGGCCGCGGGGTTGGGAAATGTCCGGAGCGGTGCGAGTGTTGAACCCGGGACCTTTGTATCCAGAGCTCAACACTTTAACCACTCGGCCATCCCCGCCCCACAACATTGTGCAGATACCGCACAGTGCACGGCAATTGTTCGGCGTGTCGGTCTACGGAGGTAATTGTGGAGGGGAGGGGGGGGGGGGGAAGCATTGGATTGTCGAGGACGAGGAACCTTGAGATGGGTCGATAGGGTAAGATTATGAAGACGTTGGGAGGAGGGGACCAGCATTGGTACCGAGATCAAACCCGTCAGCGATGTGAATGCAAAGCCACTGAAGTGAGACGGCAGGATAATAGTGACGCCTAAACAATGGGTCGTGCGGCTTGACTGGGGAGAGGGGTCACGGGTGCGTGTTAAAGGAGGCTCTGACTGGAGATGAGTTCCCCGGTGAGTTCCCGATGAGTTCCCCGGTGAGTTCCCCGATGAGTTCCCCGATGAGTTCCCGATGAGTCCCCCGGTGAGTTCCCCGATGAGTTCCCCGACTGACAAAGCCCAATGGCTGGACAGAACAGCTGCATTGTCTTGTTTCAGCATATCTTCAGCACAGGATCCCCACTGGCTGCACAAAACGGCGTCAAATATACAATCTGTGGTATACGGCCGGCGCAAATAGCAGTGTACAGTCTCCATAAGGTGCAGCTTGTGCAAGCACGGCTTCTGTCGGGTAGTTTCCATAATGTACAGTCTTTGTAATTCACGGCTTCCGTAGTGCACAGCCTCTGTTACATGTACAGTACAGCCTCTGTGTACAGCCTCTGTTACATGTACAGTACAGCATCTGTGTACAGCCTCTGTTACATGTACAGTACAGCCTCTGTGCACAGTCTATGTTACACAGCAGCGAGCGAGTCCCATCTGGCTGGCGGGCCAGCCGGCAATCTCCGTGTAATTGCAGTCTGAGTGGCGCCGTCTGTATCCGCCTGAGGAAACTACAGCTGGCGCCTCACAGCCTGTCGGCTCCTCACATACGTGGTGTGGGGGTGGGGGAGGGGCGTCGTATGTCTCCGCCTGAGAAAACTACAGTCTGGCGGCTCACAGCCTGTCGGCTCCTCACAGATGGGGGGGGTGCCTGTCCCCGCCAGAGGAAACTACAGCTGGCGCCTCACAGTCTGTCGGCTCCTCACAGATATGGGGGGGGGCGCCGTCTGTATCCGCCTGAGGAAACTACAGCTGGCCCCTCACAGCCTGTCCGATCCTCACAGATAGGGGGGGGCGCCGTCTGTAGGGGCACATCTGATCCTCACAGATAGGGTGGGGTACGTCTTCCTCCGCATGAGGAAACTACAGCCCGGCGGCTTACAGCCTGCCGGCTCCTCACAGATGGGGGGGGCGGGGCGCCTGTCCCCGCCTGAGGAAACTACAGCCTGGCGGCTCACAGCCTGCCGGCTCCTCACAAACAGGGGGGAGGGGCGCCGTCTGTCTCCGCCAGAGGAAACTACAGCCTGGCGGCTCACAGCCTGCCGGCTCCTCACAAACAGGGGGGCGCCGTCTGTCTCCGCCAGAGGAAACTACAGCCTGGCGGCTCACAGCCTGCCGGCTCACAGCCTGCCGGCTCCTCACAAACAGGGGGGGGGGGGCGCCGTCTGTCTCCGCCAGAGGAAACTACAGCCTGGCGGCTCTCAGCCTGTCGGCTCCTCACAGATAGGGGGGGGGCGCCTGTCTCCGCCTGAGGAAACTACAGCTGGCGCCTCACAGACCGAGGAGTCCTCCCGGGCGATGGAATGGATGAGTCTTCCCGGAGATCGGGAGGCGCTTGGGTTAGGACCAAAAAGCGTAGGAACGTAGCAACGGTGTGTGTATACGTGGTAGGCAGCCGCTCGTGCACATGTGCACGGTTATGCGCCGTCAGCGCATTTATGGTTCAGTTTAAAATACTAACTTGATGCTTTACTTGCACACTTCTTGAAAACACGCATCACGTCCGAAAAAATATTGCACTCCCGGGCCAACTTACCACACCTCGCCACTCTGCGATCTCTGCGATCCATCTGCGACGCTACAAAGTAATAGTATGACGCATCCGTGAATACAGTGGCATCAGCTTTTCTACTACCATTTCTACTACCATTTCTACTACCATTTCTACTACCATTTCTACTACCACTTCTACTACCATTTCTACTACCATTTCTACTACCATTTATAGTACCATTCCTACTGCGGCTATCATTTCGCCAGCACTAACCATAAAGTTCGAAATCATTCAAACCAGCTGTCACAGGCCTTTCAGCTGCACACCAATAGCTAGTCTTCTAGGAGACTCAGACATCCCTACCCTCTGCTTTGGGAGGACACAACAGCTGTGGAGCTGCCACACCAATAGGTAGTCTTCTAGTGGACACAGACATTCCTACCCTCCGCTTGAGGAGGACACAGCAGATGTACAGCTGCCACACCAATAGCTAGTCTTCTAGTGGACTCAGACATCCCTACCCTCTGCTTTGGGAGGACACAATAGCTGTGGAGCTGCCACACCAATAGCTAGTCTTCTAGGAGACTCAGACATCCCTACCCTCTGATTTGGGAGGACACAGCAGATGTACAGCTGCCACACCAATAGCTAGTCTTCTAGTAGACTCAGACATCCCTACCCTCTGCTTTGGGAGGACACAATAGCTGTGGAGCTGCCACACCAATAGCTAGTCTTCTAGTGGACACAGACATTCCTACCCTCCGCTTGAGGAGGACACAGCAGCTGTGGAACTGCCACACCGAAATCAAATCTATTGAAAACCATCCGGCCAAGTGGTGCTTTCGGTCCGGGAGATGCGGCAATTGCCGGTTTGGGCGCGAACTCACTCCATCTAGTATTCAAATTGCCACGGCTCTTTCAGCTGTCCACATCACACTGTCAACCACTGCAGCCCAGACTCCCACCAGCCTCCCCCTTTCTGAACCAACAATTGACCAATTGCCTTTCATATCGCCTTTCTGAACCAACAATTGACCACTTGCCAAGAACTTTATTTTGGAAAATAATTCTGATGTCACGTCGGCCGGAAGTGTTTACACTTCCAACGATTATGTCACTCGCCACAGCCACACGACACTCGTATTCCCGCATGGGTCAAAATACGAGGTCAAAACACGAGGTCAAAGTGGGCATCGGCATCGCTGGGTCGGGCCTCAGGCTCTTCGAGCGTCTACCGGACAACTTTTATATTTTCACCGCTGAAGCGGTGGCCACAATGACCGCGACTTCCATACTAAGGAGGCGCAAAACGAGAAACGTAATAATGTGTTCGGACTGCAATTCAGTTCTTCGGTAAATGGAGGTTCTTCGGATTCTTCGGTTCTTCAGTTCTTCGGATCGAATTCATCAAGCCGTAGCCCGTAACGTACACATCTCCTTCCTCGCGATCCCGGGCCTCGTGACCATCCAAGAAGATGAGCAAGCCGATCGGCTGGCAAGGCAAGCCTTAGCATCAAGCACTGTCCCAACGTGAAATATTCGGTAGACTATCGCAAAGCACTCCTACAACGTCACGTACGCAAGCATCGCCAAAACAGATGGACACAACACATATTTACATCTCACCGCTCCATCTACGTATACAACATGAAGCTAGCGCTAGGCGCATGGAACACATCAAGCCAATCACACCGCGAAAAGGAGGCCATCCTCACTAGACTTAGAACTGGTTGCATATAGCTCATACGGCCTCAACTAGAGGATGACCATTTCGCAACACCTTACCGCGACACCTGCAACACCACATTAAGCATAGGCCACACCCTGCCAGACTGTAGTAGCTTTACCGCTCAAAGACAACCAATTAATGCCTTCTGCCGAAAAGAGGGCATCACCCTCTCGCTCCATCGCTTCTGGGTGACGAACACCTAAAACTCCAAGTACCAGTTGGCTACATGCACGCCAACAAGCTAGCACGATCAGTGTGACGTCATCAATCCGACGCTCACCGCATGTCCTGGTAATGTTTTTCCCGTTAGCAGAGGAAAGTGACACCCACTAGAGGAGAGCTACTCGCCGCAACCGCTAATAGCAGCAACGCAAGTAGCAAACGTGCAGCCGGTCCCAGTGTTGGCGTCACTTGCTCAATTATCGAAACCATCTCACCACCGGTCTCCGCTGAGCTGCCAACCCCACAATCGCCGCCGATCCGTATACCCGGCAGATTGTGCACGGTGGCGACGCTTCTGTGCACGGGTGCTCAGGGGCGGATCCAGGCGGTACAGGGGGTGCACCTCCTCTCCCATGGACACGCGACGCCCCCTGACCAGAAACAGGCGTCCCTTCAGGATGCTGCGCTGCGGTGCACCTTGATATCGCATCAATCAGTAGCGCGCCCCTTCGGGGAGATAGCGCCCCTCTAGACGAATGCCCCCCTCATGGGAGTTGCTGGACGCGACCCTGCGGTTGCTGAGCTGCGACACCTGCGCCCTGTCGCTGTCACCTGTATCTGTGTGACTGTCTCTGCCAGGTGGTATTGTCCGCTTTACCTCACCCCCGCCGACGCATTCCCCCACCGGCACGAGGCACACATCAATCGGCGCCGCCGCGCTCGCTGGAGCTCCAGCTGCTGCAGACTGCCGCTTGTGTCGCTGCCAGGGGCGAGCCCAGCGACACTCCAGGGACGGGCCCAGCGACACTCTATGGGTGGGACCAGCGACACTCCAGGGGCGAACCCAGCGACACACCAGGGACGAGTCCAGCGACACTCCAGGAGCGAACCCAGCGACACTCCAGGAGCAGGAGAAGTAACCGCTTTGGCGGGGACAGCCATATATCGACCCAATAGTTAAGTTATGCATCTGCACCCGCATGGTGCTGCTGACAAGACGTCTTTAGAGTCAAGACGTTCGTTCCCGTAGATTTGATTCAATGTGAGGATGAGCAATTGTGCGAGTCATGGGCAGCTCTGCACTCCTCTGTCAGTTTCAAAGACAATAATACACCAATGATATCGACCACTGGGGAAAGGAGGAACGATGCCTGGTGGTCCATCAGGCCTGGCGATGAAGGGGTAGTGGTGCGGGATTTACGTTTGGTCCAGAACACTGGTGTACGCCGGAGGGGGGTAGTGGTGCGTGATTTACGTTTGGTCCAGAACAACTGGTGTACGCCGGAAGCTTCACGTTAACCTTCGCAGTGCGGGGAATCAATTTGACTCCATGGGCTTTTGTTCTGAACAAGATAGAGATGAGGTAAACGGCGCGACATGACTCCATTCTTGAACTTCTGAAGTAACTTGAAATATTTTGTTCTGCTTCATTTGGTTGAACTTCCAGGTCAAGTCAAGCAGGTCCATGCAATGTCCTGTTGCAATCAGTCACCCAGTATTTGCGGTAGTTTTCTGACTTCTTTACTTGTACCTCGGGTACTTGTAATTCTAGTCAAGTACCTGGAGATATCAGATAAGCTGCTCAACCTGATGTTGTTCGAGCTAATGGCGTCCACGAAGACGTAATGAACGCCACCAAATGGAGACCCAAATGTTTTCACCGTCTTTGTTGTTTTTTGTTTGTTCGTTTGTTTGTTTATCCACCATATTAAACACAAAACAATCAATATTGTCAAAGGCTACCCCCAAAATCCGAAATTAACATCGACTTTAAGGACATAATCACATCGAAATGAAGTTGCAGTGCAAAGGTAGGGCGGTATGCTCATTTTCAATGGCAATAGTCGGCATGTTTGCCCTTTGGGTGTCTTGGATGCATGCACCACCAGGACATTTCAGTTTATAATTCAGCGACGTGACCTTGAAACTTATGCTACGTGATTAAGTAACGCGATTAACTTGAAACTTGCAAATGTATTGGAGGATTTAAGTTACCCTTACATTTGTCTTGTTAACAAATTCCTTGGTTAGAAAGCCAGACACAATTCGTTTTTTTCTGTACAGATTTATGTCTCCACTTGACTTGGTGACTTATCGGAGGTTACGTGTTTTATTCCTGGGATTTTCCTTGATCATTTGTGTACGCATTCATCATCTTTCACTTTGGCTGTATCCAGTACAGTGCGCTCATTGCAAATATTTCAATGCACACACAAAAACCGCGCTAAGCCTCCCAGCGCGGTCATGACCTGAATTCTACCTGTTCGAGCTCCAGAACCTTATAATGCTGCAACTCTAGTGTTTGACAAAAATGTGATGATTAATTGTCAGCAGATAGATCAAATTTCAGCGCGAAATCTGCAATAGTTCAAGATGTATCTCCGATGAACCTCAGGAGGGGAGGCGAGAGAGGGGCAGGGGCCAAGTTGACCTCCCCAGCACTGCCAGAGTTAAATCTGCTTGGAAAAGGCATCCAGAACCTCTCGCCATGCCTTTGGAATCTCCAGGTACGGCGCTTATTGAATTCTACATGGTGACGTAAAACTCACTAAATGAGCAGGAGCAAGAGCTGAAGCAACTCGACTGTGCGCCGTGACGAAACCGGGAATGTCGCGTGAAATAATGAGGACATCGTAAGAACATGAGGGCAAATCCATCTTGAGGACGGATCCATAGACGATAAATCGCCCAGGACGGACCCAGGGATGACTAATGGCCCAGGACGGACCTGGATATACTCCATGGTTCAGTACTGACCAAGAGACGACCAATGGCCTAGAACGGACCTAGAGATACTCTATGATCCAGGACGGACCCAGGGATGACCAATGGCCCGCGCAGGACGGACCCAGATATGACCAATGGCCCGCTGGCCCAGGACGGCCCCAGGGATGACTAATGGTCCAGGATGGACCAGGAGATGCTCAGTGGCCCAGGACGGCCCCAGGGATGACTAATGGTCCAGAAAGGACCCAGATATAACCAGTGGCCCAGGAGGGACCCAGAAATAATCCATGGTCCAGGACGGACACGGAGAGGACCAATGGTCCAGGACGGACACAGAGCCTCTCCCTCGCTCACGTCGGTTGATTGAAATGAACCAGGCGTTATCGTCGACAGAGCCGCCGACAGCTGACTGGAGAGCTGCCGACAGCTGACTGGAGAGCCGCCGACAGCCGACTGGCGAGCTGCCGACAGCTGACTGGAGAGCCGCCGACAGCTGACTGGAGAGCCGCCGACAGCCGACCGGAGAGCCGCCGACAGCTGACTGGAGAGCTGCCGACAGCTGACCGGAGAGCCGCCGACAGCTGACTGGAGAGCCGCCGACAGCTGACTGGAGAGCTGCCGACAGCTGGCTGGAGAGCTGCCGACAGCTGACTGGAGAGCCGCCGACAGCTGACTAGAGAGCTGCTGACAGCTGACTGGAGAGCCGCCGACAGCTGACTGGAGAGCTGCCGACAGCTGACTGGAGAGCTGCCGACAGCTGACTGGAGAGCCGCCGACAGCTGACCGGAGAGCTGCCGACAGCTGACTGGAGAGCTGCCGACGGCTGACTGGAGAGCTGCCGACGGCTGACTGGAGACGTCTCCCAGCTTGCAGGAGTCACAACGGACGAGACGCCAGGAATGGCCACAGGAAAATCGCAACGGAAGAGCAGAAATTCCCGCCAGGGCGGACGAAATTCCTGCTCGCTCCCGATGCTGGCAACCGGCCGGCACCGCTTCTGCTGTCGAGCAGTGGTGTTTGTGTTGAATAACATGGTGAACAGTATCTCACCTGCCGCCGACGTGCGAGATAGCACTCGCACGGCCCCCCCCCCACACAGCAGCCACTTGCCAGCACGCTATAAACATCCAAACTTCTCCAGTTAGCCAATTCTGCTAATAAGTAGCCAAGCCTGCCCATAAGTAGCCGAACCTGCAAATAAGTAGCCAAGCCCGGCAATAAGTAGACAAACCTGCTGAAAAATATCAAAACCTGCTAATATGTAGCCAAGCCTGCTAATAAGTAGCCAAGCCTGATAATAGTCAAGCCTCTCACCATTGCGACTACGTCACGGGCCGTATGATATTTGTTATGGTGAGAATATCCTGCCCGTTGGTAACGTTAATCCTATGTATGATAAGACATTCTCAGGATATTTACATTTCCATACCACGCGTTCGCCAAGCATCCAGCGTCTTCTCCTTTCGAGAGACCTATTGCCGCCTACTAGGTTAGTTGTCAGGTACGAATCCATCGCCTTTTTCCAGATCAGCTACCGATTATCATCCAAACGCCAGGTACCGGTATTTTTGTCAGTTACCAGCTCGTCACCATCTACTACGCCAACTACCAGCTACCAGCTCAGTTACCATGTCCGCTGCCAGTTACCAGCTCGTGGCTAGCTTCCAGCTCCTGGTTAGTTAGCAGATATGCTACCAGCTACCAGTTCATGGCCAGTTACCAGGTCAGCCAGCAGCTACCAGCTCATGACTGTTTACCAGCCCGTGGCCAGCTACCTGGCCAAGGCCATTTATCAGACCTGATTAATGACTGACCTGACCGACGGCGTATCTGCATATCGACTACCGCATGTGGCGAGTGTACCGCGGGGCAGAGCACTTGTCCCGCCTCTGTCCCCGGCCCGAGATGAGTGTACCGCGGGACAGAACACTTGCCCCGCCTCTGTCCCCGGCCCGAGATGAGTGTACCGGAAGGGAAAAAATTTGTCCCGCCTCTGTCCCCGGCCCGAGATGAGTGTACCGTAGGGCAGAGCATTTGTCCCGCCTCTGTCCCCGGCCCGAGATGAGTGTACCGCGGGGCAGAACACTTGCCCCGCCTCTGTCCCCGGCCCGAGATGAGTGTACCGCAGGGCAGAACACTTGCCCCGCCTCTGTCCCCGACCAGAAAGCGTCTTCCCCGGCCCGAGATGAGTGTACCACAGGGCAGAACACTTGCCCCGCCTCTGTCCCCGGCCCGAGATGAGTGTACCGCAGGGCAGAGCACTTGCCCCGCCTCTGTCCCCGGCCCGAGATGAGTGTACCGCAGGGCAGAGCACTTGTCCCGCCTCTGTCCCCGGCCCGAGATGAGTGTACCGCAGGGCAGAGCACTTGTCCCGCCTCTGTCCTCGGCCCGAGATGAGTGTACCGCAGGGCAGAGCACTTGTCCCGCCTCTGTCCTCGGCCCGAGATGAGTGTACCGCAGGGCAGAACACTTGCCCCGCCTCTGTCCCCGGCCCGAGATGAGTGTACCGCAGGGCAGAACACTTGCCCCGCCTCTGTCCCCGGCCCGAGATGAGTGTACCGCAGGGCAGAACACTTGCCCCGCCTCTGTCCCCGGCCCGAGATGAGTGTACCGCAGGGCAGAGCACTTGCCCCGCCTCTGTCCCCGGCCCGAGATGAGTGTACCGCAGGGCAGAACACTTGCCCCGCCTCTGTCCCCGGCCCGAGATGAGTGTACCGCAGGGCAGAACACTTGCCCCGCCTCTGTCCCCGGCCAGAGATGAGTGTGCCACAGGGCAGAACACTTGCCCCGCCTCTGGCCCGGCCCACGGTGACGTCCTGTGGTAGGTGTGCCACAGGGCAGAACACTTGCCCCGCCTCTGTCGCCAGGCCGCGATGACTCATGACTCACAGCTGCCCGTACAGCGATCATCGCGGCTTCAGAAGCGCCCGCGGCCACACAGCTCAGCTGTTTCCCCCCCGCCCCGCCTCCTGCCACGCGGCGCTACGGCCACCTGTGAGGGGATGGGGGGGTCTGAGGCGGCGGGACACGCGCCCCGATGCATGTCCGCTCAGGTGTGCCGGCGGCGGCTGAAGCAAGCAGTCACAATGCTGCTCATCACCGCTGTCAGCGATGATGTCAGTGATGATGTCAGTGATGTTGTCAGTGATGATGTCAGTGATGATGTCAGTGATGTTGTCAGTGATGATGTCAGTGATGATGTCAGTGATGATGTCAGCGATGTTGTCAGCGATGTTGTCAGTGATGATGTTAGTGATGTTGTCAGTGATGTTGTCAGTGATGTTGTCAGCGATGTTGTCAGTGATGATGTCAGTGATGATGTCAGTGATGTTGTAAGTGATGTTGTCAGTGATGATGTCAGTGATGATGTCAGCGATGATGTCAGTGATGATGTCAGTGATGATGTCAGTGATGATGTCAGCGATGTTGTCAGCGATGTTGTCAGTGATGATGTCAGTGATGATGTCAGTGATGAGGTCAGTGATGTTGTCAGTGATGATGTCAGTGATGATGTCAGTGATGATGTCAGTGATGTCAGCCTGTGAGATGTGTCGGTCACGGCTGTCAGCCAGTCAATACTGTCAGCCACGGACGAGGTTACTACTGAGACGGTGAACATCCATTTAGGTAGCCCACATTTTTTTCTTAGCCTGTGTTATTAAATTTTCGTAGTGAAAGCCCTCACGTAGGTAGCTTATTTAGGTAGCTTAGGTAGCTCATTTAGATAGCTTGGATGTCACCTTCATGTGTGAACATGGCTGTTTTTCAGCCCTCAGTGATGCTGGTCCGGGTCAGCTGTGGCTTCTCCAAATTCGGCCGCAACTCTGCCCGGAGCTAGTTTCTTGAAACTGAATTGATATGACTTGGTGTGCGCTTCCATATATGATTACATTTATTTACATGCATGAGCATTCTGGTGATCGGCGAAGGGCGTCATTTCATGTCGACACTTTTCAGGGAGCATCGTCTGGAAAATGGTTGATACCGCAATGCTTCCCAGGCTCGACAAGGAATCAACAGAGAAGAATCAACAGAGAAGAATCAACAGAGAAGAATCATGCCGAACTACATGGCTTATTATCCACAAATTGACATTTCTCCCAAACCGAGCTTTGTGGTTTATCTCTCAACTTTAAACAATTTGATTCCTTAACTGCTAGATATTTTAATGATAATTTGTGAAATTATAGCACAAATATGCGTGACATTTATTGCTAATTCATGATAAAAAACTTACGTTTTCAACATAATATGCAGATTTCGAAACCCATCTATTGAAAAAGAAAATATATAATCCGAACCATAAATTACAAGCTGAATTATCTTGTCTCCTGCTCCATTACACTCAGCTCGATAATACAATCCATTTTGCCCTCCAACTCATTGAGGCGAACGCCAGCCATGACGAGGACTTATGATCCACGGTGGTGCACTACAGCAGCGTCAACATCAACACTGGGGGTGGAGCACTACAGCAGCGTCAGCATCAACACTGAGGGTGGTGCACTACAGCAGCTTCAACATCAACACTGGGCGTGGCGTACTACAGCAGCGTCAACATCAACATCAACACTGGGGGTGGAGCACTACAGCAGCTTCAACATCAACACTGGGCGTGGAGCACTACAGCAGCTTCAACATCAACACTGAGGGTAGAGCACTACAGCAGCGTCAACATCAACACTGAGGGTAGAGCACTACAGCAGCGTCAACATCAACACTGGGGGTGGAGCACTACAGCAGCTTCAACATCAACACTGGGCGTGGCGTACTACAGCAGCGTCAACATCAACACTGAGGGTGGAGCACTACAGCAGCTTCAACATCAACACTGAGGGTGGAGCACTACAGCAGCGTCAACATCAACACTGAGGGTGGAGCACTACAGCAGCTTCAACATCAACACTGAGGGTGGAGCACTACAGCAGCGTCAACATCAACACTGGAAGTGGCGCACTACAGCAACGTCAACATCAACACTCGGCGTGGCGTACTACAGCAGCGTCAACATCAACACTGAGGGTGGCGTACTACAGCAGCGTCAACATCAACACTGGGAGTGGCGTACTACAGCAGCGTCAACATCAACACTGGAAGTGGCGCACTACAGCAACGTCAACATCAACACTGGGAGTGGCGTACTACAGCAGCGTCAACATCAACACTGGGAGTGGCGTACTACAGCAGCTTCAACATCAACACTGGGAGTGGCGTACTACAGCAGCGTCAACATCAACACTGGGCGTGGCGTACTACAGCAGCGTCAACATCAACACTGGAAGTGGCGCACTACAGCAGCTTCAACATCACCATCAAAACTGGGGGTGGAGCACTACAGCAGCGTCAAAATCAACACTGGGGGTGGAACACTGCAGCAACTTCAACATCAACACTGGGAATGGCGTAATACAGCAGCGTCAACATCAACACTGGGAGTGGCGTACTACAGCAGCGTCAACATCAACACTGGAAGTGGCGCACTACAGCAGCTTCAACATCAACACTGGGCGTGGCGTACTACAGCAGCGTGAACATCAACACTGGAAGTGGCGCACTACAGCAGCGTCAACATCAACACTGAGGGTGGTGCACTACAACAGCGTCAACATCAACATCAACACTGGGCGTGGCGTACTACAGCAGCGTCAACATCAACACTGGGAGTGGCGTACTACAGCAGCGTCAACATCAACACTGGAAGTGGTGCACTACAACTGCGTCAACATCAACATCAACACTGGGGGTGGAGCACTACAACAGTGTCAACATCAACACTGGGAGTGGCGTACTACAGCAGCTTCAACATCAACACTGGGCGTGGCGTACTACAGCAGCGTCAACATCAACACTGGGGGTGGCGTACTACAGCAGCGTCAACATCAACACTGGGGGTGGTGTACTACAGCAACTTCAACATCAACACTGGGAGTGGCGTACTACAGCAGCGTCAACATCAACACTGGGGGTGGCGTACTACAGCAGCGTCAACATCAACACTGGGGGTGGAGCACTACAGCAACTTCAACATCAACACTGGGAGTGGCGTACTACAGCAGCGTCAACATCAACACTGGAAGTGGCGCACTACAGCAGCGTCAACATCAACACTGGAGGTGGCGTACTACAGCAGCGTCAACATCAACACTGGGAGTGGCGTACTACAGCAGCTTCAACATCAACACTGGAAGTGGCGCACTACAGCAGCTTCAACATCAACACTGGGCGTGGCGTACTACAGCAGCGTCAACATCAACACTGGAAGTGGCGCACTACAGCAGCGTCAACATCAACACTAGGAATGGCTGGCGTACTACAGCAGCGTCAACATCAACACTGGGAGTGGCGTACTACAGCAGCGTCAACATCAACACTGGAAGTGGCGCACTATAGCAGCTTCAACATTAACACTGGGCCTGGCGTACTACAGTAGCGTGAACATCAACACTGGAAGTGGCGCACTACAGCAGCGTCAACATCAACACTGAGGGTGGTGCACTACAACAGCGTCAACATCAACATCAACACTGGGCGTGGCGTACTACAGCAGCGTCAACATCAACACTGGGAGTGGCGTACTACAGCAGCGTCAACATCAACACTGGAAGTGGTGCACTACAACTGCGTCAACATCAACATCAACACTGGGGGTGGAGCACTAACAACATTGTCAACATCAACACTGGGAGTGGCGTACTACAGCAGCTTCAACATCAACACTGGGCGTGGCGTACTGCAGCAGCGTCAACATCAACACTGGAGGTGGCGTACTACAGCAACTTCAACATCAACACTGGGAGTGGCGTACTACAGCAGCGTCAACATCAACACTGGGGGTGGCGTACTACAGCAGCGTCAACGTCAACACTGGAGGTGGAGCACTACAGCAACTTCAACATCAACACTGGGAGTGGCGTACCACATCAGCGTCAACATCAACACTGGAAGTGGCGCACTACAGCAGCGTCAACATCAACACTGGGGGTGGCGTACTACAGCAGCGTCAACGTCAACACTGGGTGTGGACCACTACAACAGCGTCTTCACAGAGGGGCGCCACCTTCTATAGGTGGGGGAGGGGGCAAACATGCCCCTGCATCCGCCCCTGCACAAAATGTATCATCGGTGCTGAATCTAAGCACTAATAATTATGGAAATGATGCACTGACAGGTGATGATATTCCTGGCAGTTTTCCTGTTTGACGATCTAAAACCACAGACGAATGTTTGACGATCTTAAACCACAGTCAACTGTTTGACGATCGCAAACCACAGTCGATTGTTTGACGACCTAAAACCATAGTCGATAGTTTGGCGATCTTAAACCGCAGTCGATTGTTTGACGATCTAAAACCACCGTCGATTGTCGGACGACTTCGAACCACAGTCGAATGCTTGCAAGACAGTTTTTGGCCCAGTGCATCACCATTGTCTACCATCGGCACACGGCGGTCTTACTCACCACCGGCGGCGGTTTTCCTCGCAGGCAGGAAGGAAACCCGGCATGCCTCTCGACTTGGCGCCTCCGTGCCCACGCCATTCGGGTGCAAGCGGCGACCTTGCATGCGCTAATTCATTTTTGCGGCAGTCTTCACCATGCAACGGCACCTGTGGCGCCTCTCGATCGTGCAGACTTGGCGGCCGTGCGGGCCGAACAGTGGCGTTTTGGCGATGTCGGCGCTTTTTTCCGGTCCGTTTTAGGCGGTGGCGGCGCCGGCGGCCGCCCGTCACGGAGCGCGGCGACGTCGCGCGATTTTTGCCGGCTGGCGTCCTTTGTTGGCGGGCGGGCGGCGCGGCCGCGGCCGCGGCCGCGGCCTCGCCGGGAATTTGCAGAAAGGCCGGGTCCGAGTCCGGACCGGAATTCGATCGGCTGGACGCGGCGACACGGCCACCGCGATGTCGCCGCGGCCGTGCCGTCGTCGCGCGCTGACTGTGCGCTCCAGCCGGCGAGGTCGCGTCGGCGCGGCTGGTTCGCGGAAAGGAGAACATTTTCCAGACGGTGGCGGATCCAGAAGCCCGGGTTTTGACCGGTCGGAGGCGGCGATGCTATTCTTAAATCTGCGATTTCGAAAGTCGGCGCGGCTGGTTCGCGGAAAGAACATTTTCCAGACAGGTGCGGGTCCAGAAGCCCGGGTTTTGACCGGTCGGAGGCGGCGATGCTATTCTTAAATCTGCGATTTCGAAACGGAGCTTTAGATTTGGTCCGTTCGTTGGTCAGTTAGGTCAGATTTGGTCAGCTCGTCAGGTCTGATTAAGGAAATATTTATTTATCTCATTTATCTCTTACATCTTTATATTTATTTCTCTTATAAATATTTATTTATCTCATATCTTTATCTCATAAAATGTGTTGAGATTTCGATAAAAAAGGTCACTTTAATGGATAATTTCAGAAAATCAGCCTCCAACAAAACAATCAGACTACTTGAAATGTCTCAAATATTGAATCCCGCCCAGGCGTATTTAATTGGTTTGAAGGAGGCTTCTCTGGAATGTTTAACTACCCATTCCTTTTTCCGGATTTCCTCGGCCGGGAGCGGATGTCCACCTGCTCCGCTGTGTTTAGGAACACAGCAAAGACCCATCTCTTGAAGTGGCTACTGATGCAGTGACCCGACAACTATTAAAAACCGGTATCCGCAGTCCTCACCAAGCACTTCCAAGCACTTCCAAGCACTCCCAAGCACTTCCAAGCACTCCCAAGCACTTCCAAGCACTCCCAAGCACTTCCAAGCACTTCCAACGGCAGCGGGCCTCAGTTTGCTGCATTTCACGTCACACTCGCCTGGTCTGCCACCTGGTGGCAGGAACTCCGTGGCGTCTCCCGTTGCCTGACGAATGAAGCTACTTAAGCACGTGTCAGCAATTAACGGCGCCTCTAAGGATGAGCATGACAATGCATGCTGCCGACATGAGTGGCGTCACATGTTTTTCGGATGCTCAAAAGAAACGGCATCAGCTAATCTCGAACATTTTGTTGGACATATTTGTGGTTGGAAAACAGAACAAAATACAAAGTATAGTATTCAATTGTCGTCTCACGGCAAGAGTTGGAGAGCCGATCCGCTGTGCAATCCGCATCCGTGTATCTTCGCCAAACTATATCCGCCAAACTATAATCGTATCCGCCAAACTATATCCGCCAAACTATATCCGCCAAACTATATCTTCGCCAAACTATATCCGCCAAACTATATCCGCCAAACTATATCTTCGCCAAACTATATCCGCCAAACTATATCCGCCAAACTATATCCGCCAAACTATATCTTCGCCAAACTATATCCGATCCGCTCCGCTGTCCACACCAAACGGATATCCGTACGGATATCAAATCCGTGAGACCAGCTGACTCCAGCTGACACCAGCCGCACGCTCGCTCGGCCTTGGGGCGCGCAGGTTGCGTGACATGACGACATGACGACGTGACCGGTGGATGGCAGCCGGGCTCTCAGTTGTGGCCAGCTGGAAGGACACAGATCAACACGCGCTCTGGAACAGAGGGCGAAATCTCACACCGGAGGGTGGGGGTGGGGGTAATCCGCCCACCCCTCCGGCTTTCAGAAATATCTCTTTATTTTACCGGTCTATATACGCCATTTTGTGCCTCAAAATGTTCGGCGCGTCGCAGTAAGAAAAATCAAAATCGGCCGAAAATGTTAATGTTCGAGTTAGAGGCCGCCAAAGTGAAAGCATTTCGCAACACCAGACCACAAAAAACGGCACAGAATCGCTTCTCGTATATCGGCAAAAGGGAAGTGCTCTTGGCAATACTAGCGACTTGTTTGATACATATTGTTATGCTATATAGCTTCAAGGTCATGTTAGGTCACCGAGGTCAAGTCACATCAAGATCAATGGAACCAAACTTTGACAACTGGAAGTTTGTCCTAAACGCAAATGACTGCCCTGCAATTCCTGTAATTTTGCATGTTACTCCATACACATCCTGAAAACCACTGTTTTCGTTATTGTGAACCTAAGCGTTACCATATTTCATTCATGCACTTCAGCCCTTTCTTCTTGAAACCGGGCCGACCGCCCGGCCAGTCGGCGGGTGGCCCGGCTCCGGCAACTGGAACCGGAAATAAACTGACCATATAAAGTGCTGATAGATCAGTGACATGAGGTCAAATCCCACATCTATCATCTGTATTGTATCATTGGTCATGTCCAAAACATCATTGAAGCCCACTTTGGAGCATTTAAACACAATCGCAGCGATCCATAACAATGTCATGCCAAGCGACGCAAAACAGGCAAAATGTAACATATTTGACCTCATATTGACCTCAGACCTCATTTGACCTCAGACCTCATATTTGACCCTGAAGATATTAACGTAAAATCATAAAATATGCACACAATGGAGTTCACCATAGTACCCATCTACCCTTAAAGTATTGTAACTCTAGCTTTAATAGGAGCCTATATTTTTGGGGTTCGGAATCCATCCCCCCTCTAGTGCGCGTAATTTTCAGAGGGCCTCCAGGGCGCGTGTTAAGTCTGACAATGAAACATTTTCTTTGAACTCAGCATGCATGTGTTTCAAAGGTAATATTTTTGTGAACACTGCATGACACTAAACTTAAAAAAACAACAGCATTTTAGATCGTGGCACAGCGTATTCAACACGGTGTATTTGTACGCAGTGCATTTGTACACGGTGTAATTGTACACGGTGCATTTGTACGCGGTGTATGTGTACATAGTGTTTTTGTACATAGTGTATTTGCATACGCTGTATTTGTACACGATGTATTTGTACAATGTACTTGCATACGGTGTATGTGTACATGGTAAATTTGTACGCTGTGTATTTATACACGGTGCATTTGTACATAGTATATTTGCACACAGTGTATTTGTACACGGTGTATTTGTACACGGTGTATTTGTACACGGTGTATTTGTACACGGTGTATTTGTACACGGTGTATTTGTACACGGTGTATTTGTACACGGTGTATTTGTACACGGTGTATTTGTACACGGTGTATTTGTACACGGTGTATTTGTACACGGTGTATTTCTACACGGTGTATTTGTACACGGTGTATTTGTACACGGTGTATTTGTACACATTGTATTCGTACACGGTGTATTTGTACACAGTGTATTTGTACACAGTGTATTTGTACACAGTGTATTTGTACATAGTGTATTTGTACACAGTGTATTTGTACACAGTGTATTTGCGTTTGAGTTGCACGTGCATGTTGTTCGGCCGACGAGTTGGATTTGCGAAAGACTGCAGCAATGTAGTCGCCATGTGGTTTTAAATCCGCGAGACGAGTTGCCGACAGGCCTATCCGGCCATGCAACCCAACAGACCTAATGCTCAACTCCACACGACTTGAGAAGCACGGTCGACAGTCTTCCAGCGGTAGCGCGCACACGATTGCCGCTCACTTCGGCCGAAGCAGATTTTTTCAATGCACGTGCCAAACTTGAAGGCATTGTTTCCACCAGCGGTATGTTGTGCCGAAAAAAACGAGCGTGCACCACAAAATTGAACGCTCTGTGACCTGTGTTGAATTGCCGAAAGAGGCCTCGCGCGTCGACGAAATTCCTATGAAATTCCACCAGCAGAAATCAGACGCAATAACGTGCATGTCTTCGGCAGCTGCAGGAGAGCGTAGCTGCGGCCGGTTCACAAGTTTCCTGTCGCCGTATGACACTGGACATTGTGCCTGCACCAGGAAAGCACCACGGTGCGCCTCTGGTCGCCAATGGTGCGCCCCACAGCGGCGGTGGGGATGTTCTTTATGTCTCGCTGTGACTGACCGACCATCCACCGCCAGCTGATCCCCTGTTCCAGTTCTGAGGATTTGTGTGAAACGCTGGAGAAGGTTCTGCGGCGGCATTAGACAGAAATGATATCCACAGGAGCCAACAAGCATGAGGCGGCACGAAATGGCCTCAGGAGGCCGAAGTGCTTAACTTAACAAAATGAAAAACAAGCATCAGCGTCGTCTTTTCATGGGGAAAAGCATCGGAAGTTCTGGACCGTAGAAGTTACTACAGAAGGTATTAGCGGGGGAGAGAGAGAGAGAGAGAGAGAGAGAGAGAGAGAGAGAGAGAGAGAGAGAGAGAGAGAGAGAGAGAGAGAGAGAGAGAGAGAGAGAGAGAGAGAGAGAGAGAGAGAGAGAGAGAGAGAGAGAGAGAGAGAGAGAGAGAGAGAGAGAGAGAGAGAGAGAGAGAGAGAGAGAGAGAGAGAGAGAGAGAGAGAGAGAGAGAGAGAGAGAGAGAGATAGAGAGAGAGAGAGAGAGAGAGAGAGATATATATATATATATATAGAGATATATATATATATATATATATATATATATATATATATATATATATATATATATATATATATATATATATATATATATATATATATATATATATATATATATATATATATATATATATATATATATATATATATATATATATATAGAGAGAGAGAGAGAGAGAGAGAGAGAGAGAGAGAGAGAGAGAGAGAGAGAGAGAGAGAGAGAGAGAGAGAGAGAGAGAGAGAGAGAGAGAGAGAGAGAGAGAGAGAGAGAGAGAGAGAGAGAGAGAGAGAGAGAGAGAGTGAGAGAGATAATAATTGCGATTATCGACCCATCTGTGCTTGGGAGGGTGACAAATCTGTTTTGCTTTGTGTTGGTGTACCATACCACTTCCCTGTCACGCAAGTCAACCTTGCGCAAGTTCACCGCCTCCGTGAACCTAGGACCTTCGTATTTTCTCAACCTTCTACCGTCCAAGCGTGCCTCATACCAATGGCGCAGCCAATATTTTCTTAAGGGGGCCGACCAGAAATAAAAAGTCAAGAGATAGAAAACGCTTTTGATGCACGAACCGCGCCGAAGAAAATTGTTTCCACGTGGTGGAAATCTCAAAAGTTCTTGTTTGATCTGATGTATTTTTGGTTACCAAGGGCGAGTGTCCGGACCCATGGCTCTCCCCTTGGCTCCGCCTTTCCTGATGCAGTCAGCACACTACAGCACGATTATTGTCTGGTTTGGGGAAATCCGATGAACTACGTCATATCGTGTCCAAGTCACACTCTATCTTATCATATATCCCCGTCTCATCGTGTCCGAGTCACACTCTATCTCATCATCTATCTCTCGGTCCGAGTCACACTGTATCTCATCACCTATCTCCGTCTCGTCGTGTCCAAGTCACACTATATCTCATCATCTATCTCCGTCTCGTCGTGTCCAAGTCACACTCTATCTCATCATCTATATCCGTCTCATCGTGTCCGAGTCACACTCTATCTCATCATCTATATCCGTCTCATCGTGTCCAAGTCACACTTTATCTCATCATCTATATCCGACTCATCGTGTCCGAGTCACACTCTATCTCATCATCTATATCCGTCTCATCGTGTCTGAGTCACACCCTGTCTCATCATCTATATCCGTCTCATCGTGTCCAAGTCACACTCTATCTCATCATCTATCTCCGTCTCGTCGTGTCCAAGTCACACTCTATCTCATCATCTATCTCCGTCTCATCTTGTCCGAGTCACACTCTATCTCATCATCTATATCCGTCTCTTCGTGTCCGAGTCACACGCTATCTCATCATCTAGATCCGTCTCATCGTGTCCGAGTAGCACTATATCTCATCATCTATCTCCGTCTCATCGTGTCCGAGTCACACTCTATCTCATCATCTATATCCGTCTCATCGTGTCCGAGTCACACGCTATCTCATCATCTAGATCCGTCTCATCGTGTCCGAGTAGCACTATATCTCATCATCTATCTCTGTCTCATCGTGACCGAGTCACACTCTATCTCATCATCTATATCCGTATCATCGTGTCCGAGTCATACTCTATCTCATCATCTATATCCGTCTCATCGTGTCCGAGTCACACGCTATCTCATCATCTATCCCCGTGTCATCGTGTCCAAGTCACACGCTATTTCATCATCTATATCCGTCTCATCGTGTCCAAGTCACACTCTATCCCATCATCTATATCCGTCTCATCGTGTCCGAGTCACACTCTATCTCATGATCTGCCCCACGTCTGATCGTGTTCGAGTCTAAAAGAATGAAATCGGGCCACCTGACGAACAACTTTCCAACTCCATGAGGGCTGGAGTTTCTGTATTATTCGCCCGAGTTATAATAAGCTTGAATATTAAGACATAATTCTGGCGCTCTAATCTTTACCATCGGTAAGTAATTTCCCCAATGCACTCTGTCAAAGCTCTGCGCTGGTCGAAAACTTCACCTATCACAGAGGTGGAGCCGATAATTACATGGGAAGGAGCACGTCTCCCCGGAAGGGCGCATTCAGCGGAAACATCTGTTGAACGGGAAGGGGCGGATGCACTCGAGCCTTCCTGAAGAGACGCATGCAACGGCCGGAGAGACGCCACCTTTCCACTGGGGAGGGGAGGGGGAGGGCGGGACACGTGTCCCCAACTACCATTCTGTATCCACCCCCGACCTATTATTTTGGCGGCAGCTATTATCTAAAGCCTTCTCGGGTGTCATCCTACATAATTGTATCAGCCCATTGTCACTCTCCTTCTTCCAAATGTCCTACACCGTTCACACGGAATCCCATTAAATTCAACAGTCACTGTGCCTGGGAGCCTTGCATTTACCACGTCCTTTCGCCTCCCTCCAATCGCCTTTACAGCAAGGCGTCGATGACGTCATCATCAATTATGCTCCGCATGCTGTATATATTTTACTGCATGCATAAGTCTTCCAAAGAAATAAATAGCTGCGTCTAGTTGGCAGCCGCGCATAACAGTAGAGTTCATCGTTGGTTTACTTAGGTTTGAATGCTATGTTGTGACATAAGCTGGATCATTTCAGCTTTTATGTATTCATTTTAAATCAGGGGTGCAGATCCCAGATGTTAAAAATGAAAGTTTCATCATTTTTTTTTGCTAATCCCAGACGACGCAATGCAGACCACAGACCACATTCTGAGGTTGTGTTCAACACGTTCTACACCGATCGTATTCCACAGCGAACGTAATTACGACCTGCTGTTTTGATCGAACTTGATCTTCGTGCCACTTGTGGACCGCGTGGGTCCACAAGTGGGTCCACAAGGGTCCACAAGTGCTCGAGTGGACGATTCCGAGCACCACACGTTGGAAGTAAAATACTGTTCCTGCTTTGATTGCACGTGACGCTCAATTCTAAGGCGAAAATGTGGGAAAATGTTCAAAATTCCTCTCGTGGCTGTACATGTGGGCGTAGTTGCCGACACAGACGGGATGCCAGTCCCTGGGGGGGGGGGGGGGGGTTCTTCCCACACTTCGTGCCATGGGAATACAAGGTCGACATATTTTCGCCTAGCGGGATGTGTGAAGTTGTCAGTTATTTATGTGTCAATATAATAAGCTACACGGAATAAACTTCCTGAGCTTTCGATTGTCGTTTGAATAACGAAATCATTTCAGTTCGGATGCAAGGACACTGAGGCGCAAAAGGCTCCTTCACCAATGACTCGTGCCACACCTGCTGCATCATTATCACAGCGGCATGCAGTAATATCAATGTAAATCTTCCTCTAGCGGTTTGAATGGATCCCGAGGCGCAACCAAGGGGGGCCGGGTGCCTGCCCCTCTCCCCTAAGAACCAAAAATATACTAGATCAAACAAGAAAGTTTGAGAGTTTCACCACGCAAAATCATAAATGTTCTGCACCTGAAGTGCGCCGAAAACTGTCTCTATTTCATGAAGTTTTTGTTTGGTTTCATCCCGCTTAGGAAGATCCCTTAAGAAATTCCTGGCTGCGCCCCTGGACGAATCCCAAATTATGCCCCACCATCGATACCACAGCGACCGCGACCAACTAATGTGATACCATTCGAAGCACAGTCGATAAATTATCTGGGCATGCCCACCCTTCACATACCTACCGCTCGACAAAAACCTGATGACTGCAGACTCAACTGTTCAGCCACCTTCCTACACACCAGCCACCTTCAGCCACCTTCCTACACAGCAGTGGCATGTACCCAGCAGAGCGGGGAGGGGGGGGCAGGGTGTTGACGTACAACTCAACTGAAATGAAAAATTCGACGCTTACGGGACAGGGGGCAACCGAGACACGTAGGTGGCTATGAAAGTACTGCGGTCACTGGTGGATCCGGGAGGGGGGGGGGGGCGGGGTGTAACGAGACCATGCACACCAGAGGCAGATTTTTTCCATGAAATTAACATTTACTCGAAATCTAAGAACGTTTTATGACATAAATATTGTCTTAAACGACGGACCCGACGACTGTTAGCTGTTCAAATCCAATGTGCTTTTTGAAATAAGATATATGTGTCAATTTGTCCTCCCCCAAGCCAGGCTTTTGATCCGTCCTTGACTGCGATCGCGAGTTTTCATGGCTGATCACATCCCTGATCCGCCCCCCCCCCCAAAAAAAAACACTCAATAACCATCCACCAACTAATAACGAACCAATAACCAACCCATAACGAACCAATAACCAACCCATAACTACCATATGCCTAACACACAACTAATCAATCACTAAATAATTGCAAACCAATGCACGACACGTAGACAAACATAACGAATGAAGATATGCTTCACTAATCCCTTCTTGACTTCAGACAAAATCAGACTACACCACGATATGCTGTGGAGTGTCCATGTCGACTATCACTCCGGACACTAGGGCGCTATAGGACCTTTGCAGTCGATGCGCCCCTAAACTACAATACATTACTCCGGACACTAGGGCGCTATAGGACCTTTGCAGTCGATGCGCCCCTAAACTACAATACACTACTCCGGACACTAGGGCGCTATAGGACCTTTGCAGTCGATGCGCCCCTAAACTACAATACACTACTCCGGACACTAGGGCGCTATAGGACCTTTGCAGTCGATGCGCCCCTAAACTACAATACACTACTCCGGACACTAGGGCGCTATAGGACCTTTGCAGTCGATGCGCCCCTAAACTACAATACACTACTCCGGACACTAGCATGGTAGCGCAGGAGCGCCATCTCACCATCAAGGTGACTGAAACCTTGTTTTTCCTCTGCATCCTGCCCCCCCCCCCCCCACGCCTCCACGCGGCCCGCTGGAGTGCAGCGACATCGACAACATCGGACAGGTGAGCGGGGGGAGCGGGGGGGGGGGAGCTGGACTGGTCTGCGAGGTCGCCTGAAGGCCGTGCGTCACCACCGCGCCACAATCGTCACCATCGTCAATGGGTCGTCTGTGTGTAGAGGCGTGCAGGCGGCGGAACTTTTGCCGCCGGCGAGACGGCCGGATCGTGCTGAAGAGGCTCTGCTCGTGGAGAGGCTCTGGTAGTGGGGTGGAGAGGCTCTGGTAGTGGGGTGGAGAGGCTCTGGTAGTGGGGTGGAGAGGCTCTGATAGTGGGGTGGTGAGGCCTGTCTGCTGGTGGGGTGGTGAGGCCGGTCTGCTGGTGGGGTGGTGAGGCCGGTCTGCTGGTGTGGTGGCGAGGCCGGTTTCCGTTCGACAGACCCGGAGTCGGACCCAGACCCCTCTGTCGCCACACACGACAGTTGGTGGATGGCTACCGCTTGTCGCTTGTTAGAGGCGCTTGCCGTTTGTCGCAGGCGCTTGTCGGTTGGTTCGTGTACACGTAGCAACCAGTTATAAGAGCCCGATACCACCGGGAAATGTGTTCCTCTCTTCTCTTTTGGGGGAGGAGGGAGGGGGGGGGGGGGGGGGAGGGCGTAGGAATGAGTGCCGGCACGTATTTTGAATAGCTAGACGAGAGCATAGGCACAGCTAAGGGAGGGAGCGGCCCCCCTTAGTTGCGCCTCCCTCAGCAACCACAAATCCGGTTTTTCCAGGTAAAACCGGAAATTTTCGCCGAAAGCCGTGTCTGTTTCGCGACATTTCTTTTTGATCGACTCCACTGGAGAAATTACTGGCTGTGTCCTTGGACGAGAGTGCCTATAGGTCGAGTTTTCCATGCACCACCGTAGGAGCAACCGAAGCTCACGACCTTAATGAGGGGGGGAGCAGAAGCGACATCCCGTCGTAGCGGCGCGGCCTCACCTGGAGATAAGTAAAAATTGCAGAACCCTCCACCTCATTCTCCTCGCCGAACAGTTCTTTCCTGGACGTAGTCAAGCAAAACTTCCAGTACCTTGATTTAGATTCGATTTTCCTTACATAAACTTAATTTGCCACACCAAAGTGTTTTTTTTTGTCAAGGCGTGTGGCCTTGCTGTTGCCCAATCAACATGTGCCTGTGCTAGACCTGTGCCTGCACTCCAACTGTGCCTGCACTCCAACTGTGCCGGTGCTCCAACTGTGCCTGCACTCCAACTGTGCCTGTGTTCCAGCCGTGCCTGTGCTCCAACTGTGCCTGCACTCCAACTGTGCCTGCACTCCAACTGTGCCTGCACTCCAACGTGCCTGTGCCCCAGCTGTGCCTGTGCTCCAGCTGTGCCTGCACTCCAGCTGTGCCTGCACTCCAACTGTGCCTGCACTCCAACTGTGCCTGCACTCCAACGTGCCTGTGCCCCAGTTGTGCCTGTGCTCCATCTGTGCCTGCACTCCAGCTGTGCCTGCACTCCAACTGTGCCTGCACTCCAACTGTGCCTGTTCCCCAGCTGTGCCTGTGCTCCAGCTGTGCCTGCACTCCAGCTGTGCCTGCACTCCAACTGTGCCGGTGCTCCAACTGTGCCTGCACTCCAGCTGTGCCTGCACTCCAACTGTGCCGGTGCTCCAACTGTGTCTGCACTCCAACTGTGCCTGCACTCCAACTGTGTCGGTGCTCCAGCTGTGCCTGCACTCCAACTGCGTCGGTGCTCCAGCTGTGCCTGTGCCCCAGCTGTGCCTGTGCTCCAGCTGTGCCTGTGCTCCAGCTGTGCCTGTGCTCCAGCTGTGATGCCCGAGCACACGCTATCGGTGACAAACCCACGAACGAAGAACGAAGAGGTGTCGTTGCAGCCAAGTCATTCGCAAGATTATTCCCAAATATTTAGGACATTTCAGATGACGCCCAAAGGGGTGACACGCAAATAATGAACATACGCGGCACTCAGAGTCACTCATACACTGCGACACATGCGACACAAGAGACACATGCACTACAAGAGTCGCAACGTAGTGTGGCTGCTCCATTGTTAATCCTTGTAGCAAAACCAATATGGGTATCTGTTTTCTTTTGTAGCAGAATGAATGTCTGTTTTCATTTGTGCGTGGATGTCTGTTTCCATTTGTAGCAGAATCGATGCGGATGTCTATTTGCTTTTGTAGCAGAATGAATGCGGATGTCTGTTTCCATTTGTAGCAGAATCGATGCGGATGTCTGTTTCCATTTGTAGCAGAGCCAATGCGGATGTCTGTTTCCTTTTGTAGCAGAGCCAATGCGGATGCCTGTTTCCATTTGTAGCAGAGCCAATGCGGATGTCTGTTTCCTTTTGTAGTAGAGCCAATGCGGATGTCTGTTTCCTTTTGTGGCAGAACCAATGCGGATGTCTGTTTCCTTTTGTAGCAGAACCAATGCGGATGTCTGTTTCCTTTTGTAGCAGAATCGATGCGGATGTCTGTTTTGACGCGCACACCCAGTAATTGTAGACCAGCTCATCTGTGCCAGTGCAGCCACAATACTATCCACCGAGCTCCTGTGCCCTTGTACCCCGCACCCCTGTACCCCTGTATCCACGTACCCCTGTAGCCCTGTACTCCAGCATCCCTGCCCTCTTGTACACCTGTGCCCCTGTGCCCCTGTACCCTTGTACCCCTGTACCCCTGTACTCCCATACAGCTGTACCTCTGCACCACTGTACCCCTGTTGACCTGTAACCCTGTAGCCCCATAAACCTGAACTCCCATATACCCTTGTTTCAGTTCCAGTACCAGTACGGGCGCCGGCCGCGCCGGCCACCACCACTCCGTACTCCTATGTACCCATGTACCCGTGTCTCAGTACCGGTACCGGTACGGTGGCCGGCCGCGCCGACCACCACCACCCCGTACTCCTATGTACCCGTGTACCCGTTCCTCAGTACCGGTACCGGTACGGTGGCCGGCCGCGCCGACCACCACCACCCTGTACCCGTGTCTCAGCTCCAGTACCAGTACGGGCGCCGGTCGCGCCGACCACCACCACCCTGCACCCCTGTACCCGTGTACCCGTGTCTCAGCTCCAGTACCAGTACGGACGCCGGTCGCGCCGACCACCACCACCCTGCACCCCTGTACCCGTGTACCCGTGTCTCAGCTCCAGTACCAGTACGGGCGCCGGTCGCGCCGACCACCACCACCCTGTACCTCTGTACCCGTGCACCCGTGTCTCAGTTCCAGTACCAGTACGGGCGCCGGTCGCGCCGACCACCACCACCCTGTACCTCTGTACCCGTGTGCCCGTGTCTCAGTTCCAGTACCAGTACGGGCGCCGGCCGCGCCGACCACCACCACCCTGCACCCCTGTACCCGTGTACCCGTGTCTCAGCTCCAGTACCAGTACGGGCGCCGGTCGCGCCGACCACCACCACCCTGCACCCCTGTACCCGTGTACCCGTGTCTCAGTGCCGGTACCGGTACGGCGGCGGCCGCGCCGACCGCCGGCGTCGAAGACCGCCAGATTAGCGCCGTCCGGTTGTGGGGATTTTTGCCGGGCGGCGGCGGCGGCCTTGTAGGTCGCGGCGGTTGCCATATTTGGCCAGGTATGTAGTGGCCGGCCCAGCTGGCGCCTCGGCGGCCCGGCTGGCCCGGCTGGTTGCGCTGGCGCGGGGCGACGGCTGGAAGTCGGTCCGCCCTTGCGGCTGGAGATCGGTTGCAGACGTGTTTGACGGTGATGCCGGAGGGTCACAGGTGGAAGGTCACCGGAGGGTCATAAATGGAGGGTTATCGGAGGGTCACAGATGGAAGATCACCGGATGATCACAGGTGGAAGGTCACCGGAGGGTCACAGATGGAAGGTCGCCGGAGGATCACAGATGGAACGTCACCGGAGGATCACAGGTGGAAGGTCACCGGAGGGTCACAGATAGAAGGTCACCGGAGGATCACAGGTGGATGGTCGCCGGAGGGTCACAAGTGGAAGGTCACAGGTACATCACGCACAAGGTGCGCCGTCATGGTGAGATCATGAGCCAGAATCACTGGCTCATGATCTCACCACCGTGGCGGAGATTCGTGACCGCACCACCCGTCAGGACTATCACTTGTATGTCCTCCGGTCCCGCACTGCGATGGGGAAGAGGCGGTTTAACTCCAGAGCACCACTGCTGTACAACTCGTTGCCACCCGAGCTGATGCGGCTTCCCGTGCCGATCTTCGGTCGCCACCTGCTGCGGCACTTGACTAACATGTCGCCCGTGCCGGACTGATTTGCTGCTCGCCCTGCTGTATTTTATAATTTGTTTTATGATGACATGCATGACGACCGGTTTAACCGATCTGTGATTTTGACCTTTTCTGCCCTGCTGTTTTATCCTATTAACGCGAGGTTGTAATAGCCACACGTCCACTGTGGATTACCTCAGTGCATGTCTGTGCCTATGTGTCTGTGTCGCCGGAGTGGAAGGTCGCAGGAGGGTCACAGGTGGAAGGTCGCGGGAGGATCACAGGTGGAAGGTCGCAGGAGGGTCACAGGTGGAAGGTCGCAGGATGGTCACAGGTGGAAGGTCGCAGGAGGGTCGCAGGTGGAAGGTCGCAGGAGGGTCACAGGTGGAAGGTCGCGGGAAGGTCACAGGTGGAAGGTCGCGGGAGGGTCACAGGTGGAAGGTCGCAGGAGGGTCACAGGTGGAAGGTCGCAGGAGGGTCACAGGTGGAAGGTCGCGGGAGGGTCACAGGTGGAATGTCACCGGAGGGTCGCAGGTGGAAGGTCACCAGAGGGTCACAGGTGGAAGGTGGGTCAGCCAGCCGAACTGACCTGCTGGCTGCCAAATTGGCTGCCAGACGAAAAGTTGGTGTTGTAGAGTTAACTAAGCTATGGAAGTGGAGGTAACACTGATACTACAGATGAAGCAGTTTATTTTGCAACCCATTTGACGTCATTTTAACGCCGAAACCCGACCAATCAGGACGACCATTGGCTATAACGGGCAGTCGGTCGGCAGTCGTTTCTACCTAATCGCTATTATACCTAATCGCTATTCTACCTAATCGCTATTCCACCTAATCGCTATTCTACCTAATCGCTATTCTACCTAATCGCTATTCTACCTAATCGCTATTCTACCTAATCGCTATTCTACTAATCGCTATTCTACCTAATCGCTATTCTACCTAATCCATATTCTACCTAATCGCTACACACATAGACAGGCACACAGACAGACACACATGCATACGTACACATACACACCGACACACAGACAGGCACACAGACAGACACACATGCATACATACACATGCACACAGACACACATACATACGCATAGACACACAGAAAGACACACATACATACACACACGCGCGCGCGCACACACACACACACACACACACACACACACACACACAGACACTAACACAGACTGCTGTTTACGGCTACAGCTGTAACAACAGAGACGGCAGACCCTGGCAGTCGGTCCCCCCCCCCCTTCTTATCAACGCGTCGCTGTCAAAACAAATGGAATGGGAACTTCCCTGTCTCGTGTTGGGTATGCCAGGACGGTGGAGATCTATTTTCAGACGAGCTGGACGTCCAGGGAAGGGAAGTCCACCTCCAATTCCCTCTCCCCGCAAGGTCGTGACTGATGCCTTTTGCGAGTGAGCTTGGCTTCGACTTGACTACGTCTAACTTCGACTACGTTTGAGTCTGTTTGTCATCTATTATACACCCCTGTCTCTCACGATTAGGCGTGCAATGTCGAGCGTGCACAAGAAGTGCACAAGAAGTGCGTGTGCGCCTGAGAACGCCAACAACTACTCATCAGAATTGTGAAGACTGATCTTTATTGAACGAGTGATTTGAAGCTGGCTGAGTCACACGGGGTAGGTGATGGTATGAAGGGACACTGGACAGGAGGCGGTGTAGATTGAGGTCCACTGGAGACGTGGCGGTGTCGGTTGAAGCTCACTGGAGAGGTGGCGGTGTAGATTGAGACCCACTGGACAGGTGGCGGTGTAGGTTGAGGCCCACTGGACTGGGGACGGCGAGGTTGAGGCCCACTGGACAGGTGGTGTGCCCTGCTGATCTGCGGTGTTGCCGAGACGACGGTAAATCATGACGCGACGGAGCCGGAGCCGCACCGGACAGGTGGCGCTCGCCGACCGGAGACAGTGCGGTGCACTGACCCCGCTCCCGCCGGCCACGGCCGCCCTCTGCACGCGCGTGCACTGTGCACTCGCCGCTCGGGCTGCCGCGCGTACGGGCGCAAGCAAGCCAAACAGGATGGGGTGCGAACTGTCGTCCCGCGCGATAGCATTCAGAAATGGAGCAGCGGCAATTCGTCGAATTTGCACGCTAGTCCTGGAGTGTTTTCCATAGTTATAACGGCTTTTTAAGATCGATACAATTGTGTTGTTTTTTTCTCTTATCTCACTCTTTCTCTTTCTCTCCCATCCCTCTCTCCCCTCTCTTAATTTCCCTCTCATCTCTCTCTCTCTCTCTCTCTCCCTCCCTCCCTCCCTCTCTCTCTCTCTCTCTCTCTATATATATACATATATATATATATATATATATATATATATATATATATATATATATATATATATATATATATCTCTCTCTCTCTCTCTCTCTCTCTATCTCTCTATCTCTCTCTTTCTATTTCTCTATCTATATCTCCCTCTCCCTCTCCCCCTCACATCCTGCGACTGTCTTTCTCCCACCAGTGATGTCATGATGATGTCATCAGAAGATTTGTCCTGCGGAGTTTTGCCGGGTTTCCCTGGTTGGGTCCCAAATGCCTTCCGTGATAACGATCAGCTGCTGGTTTCTTGTCATAGTGGTAAAATGCATGGACGGTAAACACAACCCTCTTCATCCCCACAGTCAATAATGCAATCAGGTACGAACATTTCTGGGACAATGCTCGACGTTTCGGCACCTAGCCATCTTCGTGAGTGGATCAGCATTATCACTCCGGATGTTGACTTTGCCCGGATGTTGACCTTGCCCGGATGTTGACCGTGCCCGGATGTTGACCGTGCCCGAGTGATGACCTTGCCCAGATGATGACCTTGCCCGGATGATGACCTTCCTCAGATGATGACCTTTTCCGTATGAAGGTTCGGATGTTGACTTAGCCCGGATGTTGACCTTGCCCAGATGTTGACCTTGCCCGAGTGATGACCTTGCCCGGATGATGACCTTGCCCAGATGATGACCTGTCCAGAGTGATGACCTAGCCCGAATGTTGACCTAGCCCAGATGTTGACCTTGCCTGGATGTTGACATTGCCCGGATGTTGATCTTGCCCGAATGATGACACCGACTTGGGTGATACCAAGGCGTCGAGTGTTTTGCCCACAATGCAGTGTTATCGGACTTGATCACTACAGTGACGCTCCTGGAAAGAAGGCTGCACTTATCGGGTATCAAGACCCTCAGCACTTCGTGACAAGCACGGTTGATACAAGCCGCGTCCATATTATGCCATGTTTACGAGCAGGATGTGTGTGGGCTTTCCCGGTGGTCTGCAGCATCAGCTGCAGCATCGACTGCAGCTGGGCTCCGACCGGGCGACATCTTTGCGACATCTTGGCTATACCTTGGCTACATTTTGACTAGATGCACACCAACCCCACTACCATGTCGGTGTGTTCAAAATTGATCCAGGCCGTTACGCTCCCAATCGGGTTTGAACTGAGCTGACGCAAAATTGACAAATGTATCCTAACCTAACTTAACCTCACCTAGCCTAACCTGCCCTAACCTGACCTGGCCTGACCTGGTCTGACCTGACCTGACCTGACCTGGCCTGACCATGCCTAATCTGATCTGACCTACCCTGCCCTTTTCCATCTTTATTTCCATACTCCCAGCTGCATTTCCCTGCATACACCATAAGTTATATTCATCAATAAAATCATTCACACGGTAGCCTGGCTGGCGTGGTAGCACGTGCGACCGTAAAATTTTCGACCGATGAAGTTGGCTTCAGCAAACCCACCGATCCATCGATGCAATGAGAATCGATGAGAATCGATCCATGCATGTCCGGCTGAGAAGGCCGACAACTATGCTTGATAACGTTTCAGGGCAGCCATGATTGTAGGGAAAGTATTTTCGATGGGGAGAATCCAAAGGTATCGCTCACATGCAGCTTGTTGACTCAATCGAACTGAAATTGTGCCCGAGGGGTAGCCAACACCGTGGGCTTTCACCTGGCGTCACACATCGCTCGTCCCTGCGATGTGTACCGAACCTGGCGTCAATATGTGGCGGTCGCGTTTTTCGTCGGAAAGAGCCCCAGCCCCATGTTAAGCAGAAGTGGGGGTGTCACACGAATCTTGAGCGCATGGCACTGGCTACGCTTCGCCTATCCATGCAAATTGTACATGCTCGGATAGCCCCGATGACGGGCTACCAACTCACGAAGTTTGATAGCTCTATTACGCGTCGCTCTCATCTCGGAGGTGCCAGACTGAAAACAGACGCACGCGCCTGACGGCCGCACGGTACGGTGCACCCGGCCGCCGACCACAAAAGCAAAAGCATGCAGCTCCCTATCGGGCGAGTGTTTCCACAACGTTTCATATTCGAGTGACTTATGGTATATGCTGTGACCCTGGCTGTTGAAAGACCCAAGTTGACCGCACGTGGCACATGCTCACGTGACCCATGAAAGCCAAATCTGTGGCCATGATCAGTCCGCACGACCGACTCATCACATGTGAACATTGGAGCGAAATCCCACTGGCTGTTTTTTTTCTTCACAGCATGCGTCGAAGCGGCACATACACACAGACAGACACACCGACAAACATTTCTCGACAACTGTGGAAAGCCGACCGCCATGTATTAAATCCCAGATAGAGATTTTTGTGACATACTCACGCTAAATTCAATCTACGATTTTGAACTAAACCCCACCACCACGTTGGTGTGTTCAAAATCGATCCAGGCCATTACTCTTCCAATCGGGTTTCAACTGAGTTCACAAAAAATTGGCTAATCTACACTAACCTAGCCTAGTCTAGTCTAGCCTAGCTTATCTTAGCTTAGCGTAACCTAGCCAAGCCTAACCTAACCTAACCTAGCCAAGCCTGACATAACCTAACCTAACCTAATATGACCTGACCTGACCCAAGCAGACCTCTCACAGGCACACAGACACACAGACATACCGACACACAGACAAACATTTCCCGACAACTTTGGAAAACCGACACCCATGTATTAAATCTCCGGCAGAGATTTCTCGTGACATAGTCACTCTAAATTCTATTTACGATTTTGTACTACATATCGGCTAGATCTCGAATATCTGGCTACAGTTATGAATCGACCTTGCCTGACTTTCCTCCAACGGCACTTCGCCTACGTCCATGTCATGCTTAATCTATATCTCGTGTATGTCCCAACGATGTCCCGACTTTGTCCCAGATGTGGCCTATATGTGTCCAAGCTGTGTCCCGCGGTGTCCCGCCTATGTCCCGGCGTTGTCCCGCCTGTGTCCCGACTGTGTCCCGGCGGTATCCCACCTATGTCCCGGCTGTGTCCCGCCTATGTCCTGGCTGTGTCCCGACTGTGTCCCGGCGGTATATCGCGTATGTCCCGGCTGTGTCCCGCCTATGTCCCGGCTGTGTCCCGGCGGTGTCCCGGATGTGTCCCACCTATGTCCCGGCTGTGTCCCGCCTATGTCCCGGCTGTGTCCCGCCTATGTCCCGGCGTGTCCCGCCTGTGTCCCGGCTGTGTCCCGCCTATGTCCCGGCGTGTCCCGGCTGTGTCACGGTGACGACCTTGCAGCGACATCAGTCGCGGATACGGGCCGACACCCCCCCCCTCCTGCAGGACGGGGGGGCGGTGATCCCTGCCGTCGTGGTGGAATGCTGTGCGGCAGGTCACGTGGCTGGCCTCCACCACTGGCGCCGCGTCCCAGGTCCTTGCGTGGGCAGACGGAGGTCGTGGGCGTCCAGCCCAGCTGCCAGCCCAGCTGCCAGCCCAGCTGCCAGCCCAGCTGCCAGCTCAGCCGCCAGCCCAGCTGCCATCCCAGCTGCCAGCCCAGGTGACAGCTCAGCTGCCAGCCCAGCTGCCAGCCCAGCTGCCAGCCCAGCTGCCAGCCCAGCTGCCAGCCCAGCTGCCAGCTCAGCCGCCAGCCCAGCTGCCATCCCAGCTGCCAGCCCAGGTGACAGCTCAGCTGCCAGCCCAGCTGCCAGCCCAGCTGCCAGCCCAGCTGCCAGCCCAGCTGCCAGCCCAGCTGCCAGCCCAGCTGCCAGCCCAGCTGCCAGCCCAGCTGCCAGCCCAGCTGCCAGCCCAGCTGCCAGCCCAGCTGCCTACCCAGCTGCCAGCTCAGCTGCCAGCCCAGCTGCCAGCCCAGCTGCCAGCTCAGCCGCCAGCCCAGCTGCCAGCCCAGCTGCCAGCTCAGCCGCCAGCCCAGCTGCCAGCCCAGCTGCCAGCCCAGCTGCCTGCCCAGCTGCCAGCTCAGCTGCCGTCGACGCCCGCCACCGTCGGAATCGATATCTACAGCCATGGCTGGAGATCCCGGGTGGGTCTGGGGGCTCGGACCCGCCCCCGTCAGGCTTTGGCCGTTCGACTCTTGATCGTAATACCCTGAGCTGGAATCCTGCACTCGGCAGGATTGCGAACTTCACCCGCGACCAACCGGCGTGGGAGGCTCGCGACGCTATATGTATCAGCAGTTGAATGCGTCGTAAAAGAACCCACGCTTCTTCTTCTTCTTCTACGGGACGAACCACATCGGGTGTGTTGTAAGAAGGATGGCATCTGCGCGCCATCAAGTGCTGCAACGGCTTCAGCCAGACATCAAGGGAGTTGGAGATCATCAGCCAGGCACAGAGGGAGTTGGAGATCATCAGCCAGACACCAAGGGAGTTGGAGATCATCAGCCAGGCACCGAGGGAGTTGGAGATCATCAGCCAGGCACCGAGGGAGTTGGAGATCATCAGCCAGGCACCGAGGGAGTTGGAGATCATCAGCCAGGCACCGAGGGAGTTGGAGATCATCAGCCAGGCACCGAGGGAGTTGGAGAACATCAGCCAGGCACCGAGGGAGTTGAAGAACGTCCGCCAGCTGCAGCTGGGGGAGCACCCGAGCATCCGCCAGCTGCAGCTGGGAGGAGCACCCCGAGCGGCTCCAGCTCCTCTGCACCTCTCATGCTGCCACCGATTTAGACCGCAAACGGCCCTGCTGCTTCCTTCGATAGGGCGGGACGTGTGACCTGTGTGACGTGTGACGTGTGACGTGTGACGTGTGACCTTCGATCCGCCGCCGGCCGGCATCGGCTCCTGTTCAAGCCTTCTATGCTTCTCATTGACGCTACTGTTCAAACCTTCTACGGTTCTCATTGGCAACTGTTCAAGCCTTCTACGGTTCTCATTGGCTTCTGTTCAAACCTTCTACGGTTCACCTTGGCTACTGCGCAAGCCTTCTACGGTTCTCATTGCCTACTGTTCAAACCTTCTACGGTTCTCATTGGCAACTGTTCAAGCCTTCTACGGTTCTCATTGGCTTCTGTTCAAACCTTCTACGGTTCACCTTGGCTACTGCGCAAGCCTTCTACGGTTCTCATTGGCTTCTGTTCAAACCTGCTACGGTTCACCTTGGCTACTGCGCAAGCCTTCTACGGTTCTCATTGCCTACTGTTCAAGTCTCCTGCGATTTTGATTGGTGCCCGGCGACCTTGAGCAGACACAGCCGCAATCAGCTGACTCTACCGCTGGGCTTGAGCTGACAATCAGCGCTGTCGGTACCCGGGCCGTCGGAGCTGACTCTACCGCTGGGCTTGAGCTGACAATCAGCGCTGTCGGTACCCGGGCCGTCGGAGCTGACTCTACCGCTGGGCTTGAGCTGACAATCAGCGCTGTCGGTACCCGGGCCGTCGGAGCTGACTCTACCGCTGGGCTTGAGCTGACAATCAGCGCTGTCGGTACCCGGGCCGTCGGAGCTGACTCTACCGCTGGGCTTGAGCTGGTGAAACCCTGCAGTTATGACCTGCAGCTGGATAGCAGTTGCGTCTCGGCAGCTGCAGTTACGGCAGCTGCAGTTACGGCAGCTGCAGTTACGGCAGCTGCAGTTACGGCAGCTGCAGTTACGGCAGCTGCAGTTACGGCAGCTGCAGTTACGGCAGCTGCAGTTACGGCAGCTGCAGGTGCGAGACAGGCTGGTGCGTGGTGTTGGTGACCAGGCAGCAGCGCTTGTCGCTCGAGGCCGAGGAGCGCGTGCAGAGCACAGCCAATGTCCACACACCATCCTCACCATCCTCACACCGTCCTCATACCGTCCCCATGCCATCTTCACCATCCTCACACCGTTCCCACCATCCCCATACCATTGTCACACCGTTCTCACCGTCCCCATACCATTGTCACACCGTTCCCACCGTCCCCATACCATTGTCACACCGTTCTCACCGTCCCCATACCATTGTCACACCGTTCTCACCATCCCCATACCATTGTCACACCGTTCCCACCATCCCCATACCATTGTCACACCGTTCTCACCGTCCCCATACCATTGTCACACCGTTCCCACCATCCCCATACCATTGTCACACCGTTCCCACCATCCCCATACCATTGTCACACCGTTCTCACCGTCCCCATACCATTGTCACACCGTTCTCACCATCCCCATACCATTGTCACACCGTTCCCACCGTCCCCATACCATTGTCACACCGTTCCCACCATCCCAATACCATTGTCACACCGTTCCCACCGTCCCCATACCATTGTCACACCGTTCTCACCATCCCCATACCATTGTCACACCGTTCCCACCATCCCCATACCATTGTCACACCGTTCCCACCATCCCCATACCATTGTCACACCGTTCCCACCGTCCCCATACCATTGTCACACCGTTCCCACCATCCCCATACCATTGTCACACCGTTCCCACCATCCCCATACCATTGTCACACCGTTCCCACCATCCCCATACCATTGTCACACCGTTCCCACCATCCCCATACCATTGTCACACCGTTCCCACCGTCCCCATACCATTGTCACACCGTTCTCACCATCCCCATACCATTGTCACACCGTTCCCACCATCCCCATACCATTGTCACACCGTTCCCACCGTCCCCATACCATTGTCACACCGTTCTCACCGTCCCCATACCATTGTCACACCGTTCCCACCGTCCCCATACCATTGTCACACCGTTCCCACCGTCCCCATACCATTGTCACACCGTTCCCACCGTCCCCATACCATTGTCACACCGTTCCCACCATCCCCATACCATTGTCACACCGTTCCCACCATCCCCATACCATTGTCACACCGTTCTCACCATCCCCATACCATTGTCACACCGTTCCCACCATCCCCATACCATTGTCACACCGTTCCCACCATCCCCATACCATTGTCACACCGTTCCCACCATCCCCATACCATTGTCACACCGTTCCCACCATCCCCATACCATTTTCACACCGTTCCCACCATCCCCATACCATTTTCACACCGTTCCCACCATCCCCATACCATTGTCACACCGTTCTCACCGTCCTCACACCATTTTTACACCACTTCCACCGTCCTCACACTGTTCCCACCGTCCTCACACCGTTCCCACACCACCCACACCATCCTCACACCGTTCGCACCGCTCCTACACCACCAACACCATCCTCACACCGTTGCCACCGTCCCCACATTACCCTCACCTTCCTCACACCGTTCCCATCGTCCCCACACCACCCTCACTATCCTCACACCACTTCCATCGTCCTCACATCGTTCCCGCCGTCCTCACACCGTTCCCACCGTCCTCATCGTCCTCACACCATTTCCGCCGTCTTCACAATGCCGGTGTGTGTGTCTGCTGTCTTTACATCGGCAGCGATGCCTGCCGACAACAACAGCTGCCGGGTGGTGGCCGGTGGAGCCGAGTGGCCGGACACAATCGGCTGACAAATGGGACGGCCGCTGTCGGCGTCGTACCTCCGAGCCGCGCAGGACGGCGTCTGCTCTCGGAGTGGGAACGGCTGTCAGCCTCTGTCGACCCTCGATGGTTTGTCACTGTAGCTGAGTCACTGTAGTTGAGCGTGTGTTGTCACTGTAGCTGAATCACTGTAGTTGAGCGTGTGTTGTCACTGTAGCTGAGTCACTGTAGTTGAGCGTGTGTTGTCACTGTAGTTGAGCGTGTGTTGTCACTGTAGCTGAGTCACTGTAGTTGAGCGTGTGTTGTCACTGTAGCTGAGCGTGTGTTGTTACTGTAGCTGAGCGTGTGTTGTCACTGTAGCTGAGTCACTGTAGTTGAGCGTGTGTTGTCACTGTAGCTGAGCGTTTATGCTTTCGGGTTTGTGTGTGTGTGTGTGTGTGTGATTCGTGCCATGTGTGTATGTGTACAGGTGCGTATGTCGGTATGCGTGTGAGTGTAAGTGTTCATGTGGTTTACGTCGAAGTGTCCTTTAATGTCTTCCTTAATAGTATGAATTAAAATAGTCTTCGTTTGAGTTGATTAATTTCCCCAATTCGTCTTCATAAAACAACGCTCCTGGGATGTCTATGTCGAGTGCAATGATTCCTAATGACCTGCACTTGTCTTTCAAAATGTTAATCGTGACACGAGATGCAAAACTGAAGCACTTTAATGCCAGTTCGAAATTGTATTCTCCGAATGTGTTTTTTAAAGCTCCACAACCGAGCATGCATCGTGTCTCTCCTTCATCACGCCGAGCCCTTCGATCGTGTCTCTCCTTCATCACGCCAAGCCCTTCGATTCTTCAACCGTCCAGACGGCTCACGTTTGTCAAAACGACATAACGACAACGACATACGTGGTTAACAATATATTTCCTTGTATCGACGCACATGTATATCACTTGGGGCCACGGAGTACGAACATGTCCCGGCGCGGCGGAGACCGACGCTCCAACTCTTCCCGCCAACTCCTCCCGCCATCTCCTCCCGCCATCTGGGCTCCCGCCATCGAGCAGCACGCCCGAGTCGAGAACGGAGACAATCTCTGCGCAGTCCCGGCGCGTGATATGGAAGCACTGGGAATGTCGCGCAGCGGCCGCCCCGCGTCGTGACGTCACACTCCGCACGTGACGTCACGTCGAAAAGACTCCGCACGGCCTGCTCCGAACAATAAATACACTACACAAGCAATACACTGCATAAGGCACGGGCCACCGGCATATCACCATACGCGATGCGGCCGCGAATGCACGCGTGCATTCACGAATTGCACAAATCACAGCTGGCTGGCGCCCCACGTCACGGCACGGCACGTCACGCCTAGCGGCGGCGCATCACAACCCACGTCACATCTAGCGAAAACGGCGCCCGCGCCGACGGCCGCGGCGGCGAGCGCCTGCGAGTCGTCGTCGTCGTCCTTGCTACAAGTCGTCGTCGTCGTCGTCGTCGTCGTCCTTGCCCTTCTTGCTCTTGGCGGTCATCACCTCCAGTATGGCGGCGCGCATCCGGTCGTACACCTGCTGCTCGGTGTCGCCGGCGCCGTCGGCCAGCAAGTGCGACAGGTAGCCGATGTAGAGCGACGCGGTGCGCAGGACCGCCACCTTGGTGAACTTGACGCCCGACGAGCCGATACACTCGGCGGCGATGTCGCCGATGCTGGCGCTCAGCTCCTTGAACGCGCCGGTCAGGTGCTTGACGCGCATGCGCTCGCGCTCGTTGGCGAGCTCGCGGCGGTCGCCGCCGTGCGACGGCGGCGGCGGCGGCGGCGGCGGCGGCGGCGGGGCGGCGGCGGGGGCGGCGCAGTGCGGCCCTTGGCGGCCGGCGGCGGCGCGGCCGCCTCGGCCGCCGTCCGTCCGGCCAGGATGTTCTCGATGCTGAAGCGGCCGCCGCTGCCGCCGCCGCCGCCGCTGCTGCTGCTGCCGCCGCTGCTGCTGCCGCTGCCGCTGCTGCTGCGCCGGCGGGTCAGGTCGAGCGGCGCGTCGTCGTCCGCCGCCGCTGAGGACACGGGCGGCGACACGGGAGGTCGAGGCGGCGGCCTCGGCGCCAGTCCTGCCGGCGAAACTGCGGCAGAACCTGCCACAGCGCCGGCCAGCAGACCGGCGGCCAGCCGCGGGCCGGCGCCGAGTGCCTGGTAGGCCAGCAGCGGGTCCACGACGGGCGCCAGCGAGAGGCCGTACTGCGGCAGCAGGGTGGCCAGCGGCAGTGGCAGCGGCGTCGCCGGCGTGCGCAGGGCGTGCACGGGCCAGCCGAAACGCTTGGCGACCACCTCCAGACAGCAGGCGCACTCGAACACGACGCGAGCGTGGCGCGCGCAGCCGGGCACGGCGGCGCGCGTCGCCGCGCCGCCGCCCGACTCGTCGTCGCTGCCGCTCTTCTCCTGCAGCCGGGCGGCCGCCTCGTAGTCGCGGCGGAAGCGCTTCTTGGGCACGACGAAGCCGTCGACGGTGGCGCGCCTCGCCGCCGGCGACGCGCGCTCGCCGTCGCTGCCGTCGCTCTCCGCCTTGGCGGCGGCGGCGGCGGCGGCGGCGCGCGGCGCCGCCTCGCGCGGGCGCTTGCGGAACTTGGGGTGCGTCGGGCTGCGCACGCGCACGTCCACGCTGTCGTCCGAGTCGGTGTTGGACACGCTGGAGAGCGGGCTGCGCGACGCCGCCTTGCCGAAGTCGGCGCCGGCCGCGCCGGCAGGGGCCGACTTGCCGCCGGCGCGCTGCGTCTCCATGTTCAGACCGAACTCCACGCGCTTCAGCCGCTGGCCGGGAATGCCCATGTCTGCCGGGAGACGCGTTGGTGTCAGCAGGGAACGCCGGAGTACGCGCGCTACACACAACATCGTGCCAACGCATGCACACACCAGCGCAAGTAGAGGAGTGGTGGTCTCTACCGCTCGATGACACACTCGGGCGGCCGATCGTAGGCGCAGGGCCGTGCGAGTACACGCCGGTGTTGTGTACCGGTATACACTGTGATCTGTGTACCGGTGTGTTCATTGATCTGTGTACCGGTGTGTACACTGATCTGTGTACCGGTGTGTACACTGTGAAATGTACACGGCCCGAGGCGCCTCCTGAATGCGACATGGAGCCCCACGCAACTGTCCCTCTCGATGCTGAGAAGCCTCATAGCTAACACAGGCTTTCGAGTCAACGCAACATCACTCGTGCCTCGAACTGCACACGATTTGGGATTTTCGACCGGCCACTAGTGATGCCAGTTTTGGCAAACAGGCTGGGAGCGATAGGACCAGCTGGCATCACCAGACCATCAGTCGGAGAGACAGACACCCACACCAGTCGCAGCCGACCAGCCGCCCAGTGGCCGCCGCGGCTCCCAGGACCGCTCAGCGATAGCGAGGAGCGATCGCCAGCTAGCGAGGAGCGAGGAGACAATCAATTCCAACCGGGTTGGCTTGTCCTCTCCATTGTTCGGGGAGACGGCGAGCCTTCCATCACGCGTCCGACTGGCCAGTTGGCCAACACAAGTCGACATGTTGCCGGCGGCCGATGGTCGAAGATTCATACGGGGACAAGCAGCCGACGACTTGGTTGGTTATTAGGGTTTTAGGGCGCATCAACTGCATTGGTTATACAGCGCCCATCATCAGCCGACGACTTAAATATCTAGCAATGACGACGGCAATCAAGCACATGGCCCAACACGGCCTTGGGGGAGGAATGCATGGAATGGGAATGGGAGGGAATTGAAGAATGGGAATGGAGGCATGGTGCCACACTGGTCTTAGTGGCAGTGGGCTTCCAGCGTATCTGGAATGCGGGAATACTATTCTGGTGGTTTCGGCACATGCGGTCCTGATGACCGTTCAGTGGTGGTGGGCGTCAAGGGCGGATCCAGGGGGGGGCACAGAGGAAATGTGCCCCACCTCCACGGGAAGGCGGTGAAAAAGGAAGCGTTTGAAAAAGGCCGCCCGAGAAACGTTTGAGTGCATTCCATGCATTTTTCCAGCTGAAGGCGCCCCCACGAGAAGAAAGCGCACCATCGTCGACATTGTCGCAATGAGCGGCGCTCCTCTGGGGAGGTGACGCCAGTCCGGGAAGGTGACGCCAGTCCGGGAAGGTGACGCCAGTCCGGGAGGTGACGCCAGTCCGGGGAGGTGACGCCAGTCCGGGAAGGTGACGCCAGTCCGGGAGGTGACGCCAGTCCGGGGAGGTGACGCCAGTCCGGGGAAATGGTGCCCCTCCAGACGACTGCCCCCCGAGCACAGTTCCTGAACACACCCCTGGCGACTAACCGTCTGCGTCAGCCACGCCCCTGCGACGTCGACACGCCCCTGCGAGCCCTCGGCCGAGCACAGAACATCATCGAGCAGACGGAGCTGACCTCCCGCCAGTCAACGTCAGCGCGCGCCACCGCCGCCGCCACAAAACTGGCGCCACCGCCACCACCACGGCCGTCACAAAACTGGCGCGCCGCACCGTCCGCCACCGCGTCATCTGCGCCGCGCCGCGACCGTGCGCCGTTAGTGTCGACAGGCGGCCGTCTGCCAAACAGCTGTCTCCAAACAGCTGTCTCCAACAGCCGACAGCTGCGGCCGACGGACGCTACATGCGAGCAGCTGTCAGCTGGGGGTGGAGTCGTCAGCAGCTGTCAGCTGGTGTTGGAGTCGTCAGCAGCTGTCAGCTGGGGGTGGAGTCGTCAGCAGGGGGTGGAGTCGTCAGCAGCTGTCAGCTGGTGTTGGAGTCGTCAGCAGCTGTCAGCTGGGGGTGGAGTCGTCAGCAGGGGGTGGAGTCGTCAGCAGCTGTCAGCTGGGGTGGAGTCGTCAGCAGCTGTCAGCTGGGGGTGGAGTCGTCAGCAGCTGTCAGCTGGGGGTGGAGTCGTCAGCAGCTGTCAGCTGGTGTTGGAGTCGTCAGCAGCTGTCAGCTGGTGTTGGAGTCGTCAGCAGGGGGTGGAGTCGTCAGCAGCGGCCGACGCTAGCTCGTCAGCTGTGGTCCGTTCGAGTGTTGTCCCCGCTGTAGTCACATCAGGTGTGGCCCCAACTGTAATCCCTTCAAGTGCGGCTCCAACTGAAGTCCCTTCAAGTGTAGTCGCCGCTGTAGTCACATCAGGTGCATCCCCGACTGTTGTCTCAACTGTAATAACACCATACGTAGTATTCTGAAGTGTAGACGCAACTGTAGCGACATTCAATATCTTTTTCATCAGTTGTAGCCTTGTACACTCAACTGAACCCTGAGGTGAAACTTCACTTGGAATCTTGTGCACCAGGAAAATTACAACCTCGTCGCGTGCAACGTCGCCAGGTCAGGACTCAGGTCAGGTCAGCTCAGGTCAGATCAGATTCCCGGGTCTCGGCTTAGAACAATGGAGTACAGCGGGAAGTTTTGTGCTTGGCTTTGATATATGTTCGTTTGGTTGCTGTCTATTTGGCTGTCATATGGCTCAAATCGTTCTTCCTACTGTCGTTGTTGCTGTTGGGCTCCCAGTCGTGGCGTGGTCGCAGGGCCCGGCCTCTGCAGCGATTCTAGGTCAATGGGTACCGAAGCTCGACCACGAGGTGAACTCACACCACTGTGGGGAGATATTTATCTCGCAGTTAGCAGGCGATCCGAGGCCGTGGTGCACGGTCGTCTCTGCGACATCTCTGGTCATCTCTGCGACATCTCTGGCAACATCTCTGGTCATCTCTGCGACATCTCTGGTCATCTCTGCGACAGGGGTGGATGCGGGATGGAAGGACACATTGGAACCATGTGCTCCCCCATGGGAAGGTGATGCTCCCCGGACCGAGAAAAGGTGGACGCTTAGGAGACGCGAGTACACCTTCGCCCGCCGACGGACGGATTTCTCGTCACCGAAAGGCGCCCTTCTCCGAGGAATAGGTGAAGGGTCACGCTGGGAGGACCGGTTCCCCTTCGGCATGCTCGAGTGCATCGCCGCTCAACGAATTTTCCGTTGAAAAGCTGAAGGCGTTGGCCTTCAGCTCGGAAATGGTCGTTCAGCCTTCAGTGACTCTCGCCTTCAGCTCTCTGACGCCGAGGAAATGGTGCCGTTCGAGACGAGTGCCCCATGCAAGTTCCTCGATCCAGCTCTGCTGGGCGAGGAGACACAGCCGCGTCAGGAGCGAGGGGCTCCGCCGTCAATACGGCTTTTGGGTCGATTCTTTGTTAGTTGTTGGGGTTTAGGGGAGCATCGGCTACAGAGGTCATCCAGCGTCCGGGTCGATTCTTCACACATACTCGTCGGTGGCGGTCCCCGTCGGTGGCGGTCCCCGTCGGTGGCGATCCCCGTCGGTGGCGATCCCCGTCCGTGGCGATCCCCGTCGGTGGCGATCCCCGTCGGTGGTGATCCCCGTCGGTGGCGATCCCCGTCGGTGGTGATCCACGTCGGTGGCGATCCCCGTCGGTGGCGATCCCCGTCGGTGGTGATCCCCGTCGGTGGTGATCCCCGTCGGTGGTGATCCCCGTAGGTGGCGATCCCCGTCGGAGTCGCCATCCTCACCGAGGCTCTCCCCGATGGCCGCGGAGAACCTCGACTGGTGTAGTGCAGCGCGGTATCATCAAAAGAAGCCTACTCACTGTGGCCTCATCACGTACAGCATCGTCGTGTGTATGATCGTCAGCTTCGGTGTCAGCTACCGCGGCGGCGGTCGCCAAACCCTGGTCGATTCTGGCCGCGCTCCATTGACTCCGGGTTGGTTTGATTTGATTGGTTGGTTGGTTGGTTGGATTGGTTTGATTGGTTGGTTGGTTGGACTGGTTGGGTGATTATTGAGTCATTGGGTAGTTGGGAGATCGGCTACTCGGGTGGTTGGGAGATCGGCTACCAGGACAGTCGGGTGATTTTGGATAGTACGGGTGCGGTGACTCCTCTGGATGTGCCAGCTCGTAACTACTGTTTACTTACGATACGCAGCATGTTATTTCAACCTACTAGCACGACACCACGTGATTTAGCACTTTTGACGCTCCCAGCGATTGGAGGCAGCTGAATGAGTGATGGGTAAGTTGAATGGTTCTCACAGATTTTGACAGAGCTGTCAAAATGCAGCAAACTGCAGCTCTGCAGTTTGCTCTAGTATTCACTCTTCCGCTCGGCCCAGTGGAAATTGCGACGTATGAATTTTCCTGTCAATGGCCCAGGCCTGAGGTACATTCCTTCCGTTCTGGCCACTGCATGGACGGTCTCCCCCACTCTGGTCACTCCATGGACGGTCTCCCCCGCTCTTGTCACTGCATGGACGGCCTCCCCCGCTCTGGTCACTCCATGGACGGTCTCCCCCGCTCTGGTCACTGCATGGACGGTCTCCCCCGCTCTGGTCACCCCTTGGACGGTCTCCCCGCTCTGGTCACCCCTTGGACGGTCTCCCCGCTCTGGTCACCCCGTGGACGGTCTCCCCCGCTATGGTCACCCCTTGGACGGTCTCCTCTCGCTCTGGTCACTCCATGGACGGTCTCCCCCGCTCTGGTCACTGCATGGACGGTCTCCCCCGCTCTGGTCATCCCCGTGGACGGTCTCCTCTCGCTCTGGTCGCGGAACATTGATCTTCCCCTATATAGGAGTTCCCCTAAAGAGGATACGAAAGTTTCCATACCACTCTGACATCAGCTCCGAGTCTCGAACGCCCCATCCCCGCCTCTCGGCCGTGGGCGCTCCCCCACCTCCCCACCGCTCCTCCCCCCCCCCCTCCCGGCCGTGGACGTCGGGCGTGGTCGCCGCCGCCCGCGGCCGCGCACCTGTTGGCGGGATAATAGCGCGCGCCGGCGGGCCGCCAGCGGCGCCATCTGGCGCGCTGAATCAGGCCGGCCGCACAGCTGGCGGACCGGCCGGCCGTCTAACTGTCCACCGGCGGCGACATCTGGCGCACCTCTGCCTCTGCCTCCGCCCCCTCTGCCTCTGCCCCTGCCTGGCCGGCCGTGTGTGCGGGGTGGGGGGGGGGGGGATGGGCGCTGTGAATCTCTTGTTTGGGCTCTGTATGGCGGTGGCACACGAAGATGGGACTTTGCGTGTGATGGGGTGGGCACTCAGAGAACTTTGTGTTCGGTGAGGTGGATACTTAGGGAGGGGGTCTGTGAATGGACGTGGCGGTGCACAGAGATGGGACTGGTGTGTGTGTGGGGGGGGGGGGTGACATCTACCGATGCCCTCCACGTACAGCAGCACGTGCCTGGTACAAATATTCAACCATGGTGGGCCTACCTCAGCCCGCCGACGTATGCCGTGACCCCCCTCCCCTCCTGTCACGCTTCCGACCATCACGGATAACGCCATGACCTCATCAGAATAACGGACGTCATCGTGGCAGTGACGTCATCGTGGCAGTGACGTCATCGTGGCGGTGACGTCATCGTGGCGGTGACGTCATCGTGGCAGTGACGTCAGACACGTCAGGGCACCCGGGCTGCTGGGAGACGGTGATGATGATGATGATGATGATGATGATGATGACGGTGATGAGGGCGGGCAGACTCCACGCTACAGGCGTGGGAGTGGAGGTGGCCAGTCGGGCTTTCTCTCGTCCCCCCCCCCCCCACTACACGCCGCCGACCCTAGGTACTGGAGCACACGACCTAGTGGCATCGCAGGTGAAGCTTGCGTACTGGTGTAATGGTACTCTTTGAGAGTGTAATACTCCGAGAGTACTCTTGAAGAGTGCAATACTCTTGGAGAGTACAATGCTCATGCACAGTACAATACTCATGGAGCGTACAATGCTCATATCAGTACAATGCTCATGTACAATACAATGATCATGTAGGTACAATACTCATGGAGAGTGCAATGCTATTGGATAGTACAATGCTCTCGGAGGGTACATACAAATACATCAACGCACGTGTCCCTGCCAAGTCAAACTTCTCGAGCCAGAAGCTAGCACGGAGACCAGCGACGGCAAACTTTCCAATTACAGGCGGGCCCATCAGTGGAATGTGGTCACCTGCCCGGAGGGAGGGCTATGACCTGTATTGCCCTGTGGGCCTCACCCGGATGGCCAAGATGTGCCAATTTGCTGCGCCGTCACGTCTAATCATGGGCTATTAATGATAAGAAACGGCTTACGCTAATCTCGTACCTTATTCTGATTATCAATCACTCCCTACTGCTGTTACACTCAGACACCGAAAATCAGATCAGGAGTCTGACGGCTGTCGACAGCCACGTGTTTGGCTATTCTGGGCGTAACAGCCAAGTATTGGGCTATTATCGGTGCAACAACCACCCACGTGTTCCGGCTATTCTGTGCGTAACAGCCACGTATTTGGATATTCTTAGTGCAACAGCCACGTATTTGGATATTCTGAGCGCAACAGCCACGCGTTTGGCTATTCTAGGCGTAATAGCCACATTCTTGCCGATTCTGGGCGCATGGACACGGTGTCTGGGCAGGTTCTGGTCGGCGCGTATGCCGTATCAACCCAGTTCTCACGGAACACGCCAAGGTCGTCGGCGACCGCCGGCCGACCTTGGCGCCGCCGACGTTCGTGATCGTACTCGGCTGACAAACGCCGTCAGCCCGTCCAAACTGACGTCACCGTCCGATAACGTTGTGTGCAGCTGTAATTTATCGTGCACTAAAATAAACTACATGTGTGCTATTGTTCTGTTTTGTACTATTACCATACAAGGTAATAGTACATTACCTTTGCCTTTACCCCAGTAGCTCAGTTGGTTGGAGCGCTGGCCTGCACCGTCTCCCCTGTCGTGGCGACACAGGGTTCGAGTCGCTTCGCGCGCTCGCATTTAGCCCCCGGCTGGGAGGGTCAGTTGGCAGCTGGCCCGATAAGGCCGGGGACGAGCTACCGGGCGGCCGTGTCGATGCATTGACGGCACGTTAAACTTTCGGTCCAGATTCTACCGTTGAACTGGAATTCATGGATCGGGTGGTGGGGCCAGGGTTCACGCAACAAGCTCTGCTTAGCAATAGGACCCTGGTTCATAAAGCCACCCCAACAAGAACTCGGATTAAATTTATAAAAAAAGATAAAAAAGTGAGATGCGCACAAGAGCTGTGACTTAGTAATGTTTAGCAAATTATTCGTGCCTACCTAGGCGGCCTAAGTAGGTCTGTCTACGTATATGTTACCTCTCCTAGTAGGTAGGTGCCTGTGAAGAAGGTAAAATAGTCAAAAGTCACGGATGGTACACAAAAAGTTAATACCACCACAAATGTAACCAAAGTAGCAAGGACAAAACTATTCCCAGTAAATACATACATACATATACATACATACATACATATACATATATATATATATATATATATATATATATATATATATATATATATATATATATATATATATAGTGAGCAGCTCGCGCCAGCTGGGAAGCTGGGCATCACACTGGGAAGCCGGTGCCGGTTTCAGAACTTCTCTAGCACACGGCACTTTTTCTCCGCCAAAAGAAAAAAAGAAGAAAAAGCCGGTTTCAGCAGCACGCGCCACATCCGGCCGCCGGCTAGAGCGGCGACGAGTGGCGCACTGGCCGGACGGGGGGGGCGCCGGCGGCCGCCGGATAAGATAGCGTTGGCGCCGGCGCCGCCGCGGCTCGACCCGGTCGACACGCCTAGTCTTGTTTGTCGGGCGATGCGCACATGTGCACCCGGCACGGCGAACAGCAGACAGCACAGCACCCGGCGCAATGCACAGCACCAGGCGTAATGAACAGCACAAACAGCACAACACACGGGGCACCAGCCGGCGCAATAAACAGTACAAACCACACAACATATGGGACGACACCCGGCGCAATACACAGCACAACCAACACAGCACACGGGACAGCGAACAGCACAGCATCCGGCACAGCAAACAGCACAGCATCCGGTGCAATACACAACACAACCAACACAGCAAACAAACAAACAAACAAAAGTACACTCGCACTCGGGCGACGCCCGAGTCCGAGTCTACCCCGGCTAGCGGGTGAAGTGCGTGCGTTGACCTGGACGTTGCCTTTGACCCGCCAGACGAGCCGGCCGCGCCGCCGCGGCTGCGTCACCAACAGGTGGCCGGCGATGAGACTGCGCCGCTACAACAGCTGCACCACATCGACTCGGGCGAGCGTGTGCGGAGGCCAAATATGGCGCGACGGCGTCGCCACACGTGCAGCGCCACCTCCGTGTTCCCCGTAAATCGCGGCCAATTTGGCGGCGGCGGCACGACACGACACGCCTGGCGCTATCTGGGCTCGGACAGGCCGTGCGGTCGCGCCGCGTGTATGTGGGACTGGCAGGTTGTCGGCACTCCCGGGTAGGGGGATTCCCGATGTGCATTGGCCATGCAGTCATCAAGTCATACAAACATGTGATGAAGTCGTACGGTATGTGCGTGTAGCGTGCATGAGGTAAAAAGGCGAACAGTATGTATATAAAATATATTGGCAATAATCAAATATAGCAAATAAATATATAAAATAACTAAATATAACAAGTAAATAAATATAACAAATAAATATATATAACAAATAAATAAATATAACAAATAAATATAACAAATAAATATAACAAATAAATAAATATAACAAATAAATATAACATATAACAAATAAATATAACAAATAAATAAATATAACAAATGAATAAATATAACAAATAAATATATAACATATTGTGCAATGACAATCATCAAAAGCAGTTCTTAAGGCGGAATCCATTAACGTTGTTGATACAACACAATAATTGAATGGAATGAATGAGATGAAAAGTGGAAGTTTTACTGGTGTTGCATGGTTGAGAATATTGCACAATATTTATATCGGGCTGACGTGAAGCGTTGCACAATTATCAGTTTATTGACGGTGTCAAGCGGAATCTGGAAACGGACTTTTTAACGTAACTGACTTAATGAAATAAATCACGAGATTTCATCCAAAAAATAATATTTTTCCCGAATCTATAAAAGTGAAGCAAATGGACCAGCACAGAAATTGAAACCCATGGACACCATAGCTGGAATCCAGCTAAAACAAAATCAGCGTCGATGCGTCCTAACACTCAGTCAACGCTTAGTTTGTGGTCGGTCCCGTATTAGGAGCGATTTATGGAGTGTTGAAGGGGCCAATGCATTCAAAATTATCCACATTCTCAGCATGAATTTAACTCGTCCCAACACATCTTCGATGATACCACTCAGCGAACACTTCCTTCGATGACCCTATTTATTGGCGTCGTACATGACGCGCACAGACAGACAGACAGACAGACATAGACAGACAACATGCCTGTACAGCTCACCGTCGCGCATTTTATCGTGTATTTTTATCCAATAGCTTCCGCGAGCCATGTTTGAACAACGTCCGACGAGACAATGGCGGCGGCGGATCCGGCGCCGCGGATATCGCCGGAGCCGGATACGAGGTGGCGCGTGTCCGGCGATAACTTCTGTCAAATCCGACATCACGCCTTTGACATTGCACGGAGGGAATCGACTTCAAGTGCTCTCGCACTCTGTGGAAAATCCATTGCGACTCCCGTGCCCTGGAGACCAACCTGATGAGAGCAAGGTCATTTGGGGATGAACATTTCATTTTCCATCTATAGAACAAATTATTTTTCGAAGCTCACGGCACCTGAAAATTAAACCAGAATGACCAGAGACCAGAATAAATATAAACCAGATAAATAAATATAATATAATAATATAAATATATAATACATAATTATATATAATAAATAAATATATAATAAATAAATATACAATACATAAATATATAATAAATAAATATATAAACAAATAAGAAATAATATACTAAAATAAATATAAATAAACCAGACCACAATAAATATTGGATAACTGAGATGCTAATATAGGAAAGATATGATCAATTGCAACATCGTTTCGAGACTCGAGAGCAATCGAGAGCTCCCAGGAGCAAGACGGTGGATGTATCCGACTCCTGCTACCGCCTTTGCCCGGCAGCGGCGATGTCGGCGCGCCCCTGATTCAGTCCAAGAGGTGCTTGACGGCTCCGCTGGTCGGCTGGCCGAGCGGCGGCGGCGGCGCGGCGGCAGACGGGCGCCACCACCGCCGGCGCCGCCCCCGCGGCCGCCTTTCATGCCGCACCTGGCTAAATTCCCCGCCGCCGAGGAGCCAGCCTCAAACAAGCGCGCGCGCCGCCGCCGCCACACTGGCGCCAACGCCTGTTTATCAGCCGCCTCACACCTGGTCACGTGCTCTAGAGGTGCGCACGGCCGCGCGCCGCCGGCCGGAAGTGAGACGAGGCTGGCGGCGGGCACCTCTGGTCGGGAGATGCCACAGGTGCGGGCAACTCGTGCGCCAACGGCAACAACACGCAGCGTGCTCGCTGTCTGCCGCCGCGGAATAATTAGCGGGCTCACACCGAGGTGCAGTACGGCACACACCCTCTCATCGGCACTGCGTTTTTTTCCCGGCCCGATCTTATGGTCAGACAAATTAATGGCATCGGGAGCCCGATTTCACCCCGTGGAAAAAACCGATTCAGATTGCTTGGCTTGTGGGAATCATTTCAATGCTAAAGCGATCGTACAGTCTACATGCTGCTTACATGCAAACCAAGCCTGTCCAATGGCATCCAGATTTTCTGGAATTGCTTGGCCGCAATTCCAGCATTTGGAATTGCTTTTGGAATATGTCTGGCTTACTTGACGCACGTGCTTGCCCTGGATACTGTGGCACAGGGCAGGGCCTCTAGCATGCCAGCTGGGGGCGGAACCGTGCCCCAGCCATGGGCACGACTCCCCAAGTGAGTGACCACTCCCTCTCGCATTGGCATTGCTGGGGGGGGGGGGGGAGGGGCTCTGAGCTAAACTGCGACATTATATTTTGAAGTGCTATGTGCAGCTTGCAGGAGAGTAAATGCAACGATGACGGCATCAACTGGTGTACGATTCATTGATGTGGGTACCGGCTGAATTCAGGTAAGCCGGTGACCTCACAAGGCATCCGTGCAGAGGCCACAAAGCATCCATCCGAAGGCCGCCCGACCGACCAGCCGCCACACCGAGCCGGCGAGTTCGCGCCGTGGCTCGTCCGCAGCTCCTCTCCACATCGTGGTCCCCCATCCCCCGCCACCCTGAGCCGGCGCACAGCGCGCTCGGCGTCGGCTTCTGTCCGGCGCCGGTCGCGTTATTTACGGCGGCGCCGCCGCCGCGACGTGGGAGGCGCGCCGGCGCCGCCGCCGCACCAATCCAGGCCGTGCGCACCTCTAGATGGCGCCGTTTAAGACATGCCGACGTCGGCCAGGTGGACGCCGGCTGCAGTGCCGCTCAAATGTGGCCCTCAAACGGCGCGCGGTCGGCCGGAGTCGAGGCGGGAGCCGAGCGCGGAAAAAGCCGGCCGCGGCGTGGCGCCCGGTCGAACTGGACTGAACTGTTCGTAGATGGCCGAGCTGAACTGCTGAACTGACAATGAACTGCTGAACTGATAACTCAACTGACAACTGAACAGCTGAACTGATAACTCAACTAACAACTGAACTGTTGAACTGACAATTGAACCGCTGAGCTGACACCTGAGCTGCCGACACGGACACCTGAGCTGCCGACACGGACACCTGAACCGCCGACACGGACACCTGAACTGCCGACACGGACACCTGAACTGCCGACACGGACACCTGAACTGCCGACACGGACACCTGAACTGCCGACACGGACACCTGAACAGTGGCTGAGCCGGCGAAATAAGCAGCAAAATGTCCAGCTAAGCTGTAACCAGCTGCAGTGGTAGACCACCTGAAGTGGTAGAGCACCTGAAGTGGGAGACCACCTGAAGTGGGAGACCACCTGAAGTGGGAGACCACCTGAAGTGGGAGTTGAAGCAATAGCCGAGCAGGCCGTCTGATCTACGAAACAAGCCGCAAACCCCAGAACATAGCTTAACTCCCGATCATAAGCTGCTAATTCGCCGGAAAACGAATAACGTTTTCTCAGACTATTCACGTCTGAAATGCCGGCCGCTGAGTTGTAATCTTTTCAACCGACTAGCTACTGGCGAACCCGACCACGACAACGCTGCAAAGTGTGAGGAAGAGAAGAGCAAGCGGAGACCGCGAGATAGCTGTCTCGCTTTCATCCGCTTCATGCAGATGTTGACCTTTGATTGGTTGATTTGTTCTGAGGTCAAGCACCAGACAGGCGCGGTGAACCGCTTCGAAGACGCAGCAGGTGCGCGCTTCGCTCAGTCGGAGGGCGAAGCGAACTGCGCCGAGGCGCCAAGCCAGCACCCAGCAGCATCCAGCAGCACCACTAGCAGCAGGATCAACAGCAGGATCAACAATGAAGCATGGAGCGAAGCCAGATCGATCGCAGTATTCAGATCCATCCATCTGAGAGCTCAGAGCTCAGAGCTCGCAGTAGATCTGTACAGAGTAGGTACTGCTCAGAGTATACAGCCACATAGCTAGATTATAAGTGTAATGGCACACGATGTTATATTCACCGGACAAGAACACCAACGTTTCGGCTCAATGCCTTCATCATCCTGATGAAGGCGTTCAGCCGAAGCGTTAGTATTCTTCTTTTTTTTCCGGTGAATGGAACATCTTGTGCCATAACACTTTTAATCTAACTTGTCCAATGAACTATTAACAAACTCAGAACTATCCAAAGTAGACAGTCTTCTGACTGGAACTGCTCAGAGTTACAGCTGCCCAGGGTAGGTAGCCTCCTCACAGCTGCCCAAGGTAGGTAGCCTCTTCACAGCTGCTCAGTGTCGGTAATCTCCTCACAGCTACCCAGGGTGTGTAACCTCTAGCGTCCTCAGAGATGCTCAGATGGTGGTGGTGGATGTATATTTTATGGCGCATCGACTGCGTCGGTTACTTCGCACCCCTGGAGCTGCTCGGAGCAGGTAACCTCCGCAAGGCAGGAGCCAGCACGCGCGCAAGCAACTCCGACGCCGCGGAGACGAAACTGAAGCGGGCAAAAGACCGGCCCCGCAGGCCGGGCAAGACGCCAGCCGCCAGGAGCGCGGCAGCAGACATCGACCAGACACGCTGCTACGGAGTCGAGTCGAGTCAGGAGTCTGGATGCCCAGGAGTCGAGTCACAGGAGTCCAGGCGGCGCCCGGCACCCAGCGCCGGCACCCAGCGCCGGCACCCAGCGCCAGCACCCAGTGCCGGTGTCCAGGCGCCAGGAGCGCGGCAGCAGACATCGATCAGACACGCTGCTACGGAGTCGAGTCGAGTCAGGAGTCTGGATGCCCAGGAGTCGAGTCAGGATCCGGCGGCGCCCGGCACCCAGCGCCGGTGTCCAGGCGCCAGGCGCGGCAGCAGACATCGATCAGACACGCTGCTACGGCGTCGAGTCGAGTCAGGAGTCTGAGCCCAGGAGTCGAGTCACAGGAGTCCAGGCGGCGCCCGGCACCCAGGCTCAGCATCCAGCGCCGGTGTCCAGGCGCCAGGAGCGCGGCAGCAGACATCGACCAGACACGCTGCTACGGAGTCGAGTCGAGTCAGGAGTCTGGATGCCCAGGAGTCGAGTCAGGAGTCCGGGCGGCGCCCGGCACCCAGCGCCGGTGTCCAGGCGCCAGGAGCGCGGCAGCAGACATCGATCAGACACGCTGCTACGGAGTCGAGTCGAGTCAGGAGTCTGGATGCCCAGGAGTCGAGTCACAGGAGTCCAGGCGGCGCCCGGCACCCAGGCTCAGCATCCAGTGCCGGTGTCCAGGCGCCAGGAGCGCGGCAGCAGACATCGATCAGACACGCTGCTACGGCGTCGAGTCGAGTCAGGAGTCTGGATGCCCAGGAGTCGAGTCACAGGAGTCCAGGCGGCGCCCGGCACCCAGGCTCAGCATCCAGCGCCGGTGTCCAGGCGCCAGGAGCCAGTGGCGGGGAAGCTCGTGGCGAAGTCGATGCGGAACACCGCGGCGACGTCGGCGCAGCGGCGGGTCGTAACGCAGACGCCGCAGCGTTTTACGCTCGTTTTACAGTGCGCTGCGGTGTGCGGTGCTCAGTATTCCGTGTCCGGTACCGGGAGCTCGCCGACAGGTCAGGAGTCAGGGTCCGGCGGCGGCGGCGGGGGCGGGGGCGGGGGCGGGGGCGGGGGCGACCTTGCTCGTTTGGAACTGTGTCAGGGCGGCTGCGGTGACGCCGGCGGTTCCGGTCTTGGCTGTCGCCGTCCGCAGCCGTCACAGGTGTGTGTGGGGGGGGGGGGGGAGGGGGGGGGCAGAGTGTCGGCGTCGCCGTCAGACCAAGCGGTGTCCGACGACAATTTAAGTACACACATTGAAGATGATGACATTTGAAGCACTTTTTCCAAGCAGGATCTCGTGTGCTTGCTTCATGTACTCTTCAGACTTCGAGCGATGCTCTGTCTGTTCGGGATCAAGAGGCCGGTTTTCCAATAGGCTTGGCACAGGAAAGCCAAAGACAGGCAGGCCTTTTGACTCCATACGTGGGCATCAGCCGTTTCGGCCTTTGCCAGCATTGAAGCTCAGTGTCTTCCGTGGCTCCCTGGCATCGGTTTCAGCGGCTTCGGCTTTCGGCTTACCAATGTATGTTTCCCGACATCCGCCAGTGTCTCCCCGACACCTCACCAGTGTATGCGCGTGAGTTTCCCCACCGTTCCCCGACACCTCACCAGTGTATGCGGTGCGTATTCCACAATTTCCCGACACCCCATCAGTATATGCGCGTACGTTTCCCCACCGTTCCTCGACACCCTACCCGTACGCTTCCCCATCGTTCCTCGACACCCTACCAGTGTATGCGCGTGAGTTTCCCCACCGTTCCCCAACCCAACGCCTCGCCCACGTCTGTCCTTGCCTTCAGCTGTCGATGGCTCTCCTCCGCTGGGTACGTCCCCTGCTGGCCAGTGTCTGCGGTGGTGAATCACCCCCCCTTACCTTATCCCAGCTGTCGGCGGTTACCACACACCCATCCGGCTATCACCGGCGCACGGACCGCTCCAGAGGCAAACGGAGCGAGCGCGGCTTCGGAGTCCACGGTGGCATCCGCTTGGAGGCGATTTGGCGCACCTTTAACGACGCTACTTCGAGAGTTTCTCGACCTCGTCTGCTTTTCTGCGCTTTCCGCGCGAAATGTGTCTTCTTCTTTTGTTGGCGCCTCAGGCGGTGGCCGCTTCTTGGCGGGTGCTGGCTGCGCTGCCGTCGGCGGTGGTCTGGTCAGGGCGTCTGGCACCGCCGCCGCTGCCGTCTGGCGCCGCCGCTGCCGACTGGCGCCGCTGCTGCCGACTGGTGCGTCATCTGCCGCACCAGCTGGCCGAACATGGCGACGACTCTGACGCGGCGCACAGACACAAGGCGATCATGGCGCGGAGAGCGGGCGGCAGACGATCCCGACGCGGGCGGCAGAGAGCGAACACAATCCGACACAGCCGACGACAACCGGCCGACCGCGGCGCACAGACCGGCGACCCTACACGGCCGCATTGGACGTGAGCAAACCTCGCAATGCTTCACTTCAAACACACTTTTCTAGCGGATGGCGCTTCTGCTCCGCCGGAGAAAACAAACTTCAGACGTCAGTCAACCTCGTGACGTCGCCTGACCACGACAACTTGCGGAAGAGAGTGCTTCTCGTCGACCTACCTGGCTGCCGGCTCGGCCATGCGAGGCACCTCGGGAAACATCACTGTGCTGTTCCATTGTTCCCATACAACGCAAATAGGCGTAGCACAAAAGCAAAAGAGCGGTGAGCATCGACCACCTCAGCCGCAATGGCGGCTGAGCCCATATCTCCGACTGTTCCGCGTCTGCTACTCGGGAGATCTGCCGAGGCGGGCGGGGGGGTTGAGCGGCGTGGGCGGCGGCTGGGGAAGACCAGGTGACGACAGGGCGCGACAGGTGTACGAGCATCCCAGACAGACGAGGCAAATACGGCGGCCGACGCCGGGCCGACAGCGCTGCCAGATGGGCCACTTCGCGACGCGCCAGCTGCCCACCATTATTTCCTGAGCCGAATTTTGGGCGGAGTCTTGGGCTGCGCCCAAGACTCCGCCCAAGACTCCGCCCAAGACTCCGGTCGTCACGCTTAGGCGTAGCCCGTTAGGCAAAAGTCGCGAGTGGCATGAGAGCGTTTTGGAAAAGCCTTGCTCCAGAGCATGACTTTCCTGCATCCGCCAGTCAGTTAGACGAGAAGCCACCCATGCAGCTGACCAACAAACACAACAAGACATCAACCAACCAGCTGCTAACTAACAACCAACCAACAAACCAACTAACTACCAACAAACAACCAACCAACCAACCAACCAACCAGCTACCAACTAACAACGAACCAACTAATTCATTACCAACTAATTCATTACCAACTACCAATCACTCAACCAAGCAACTAGTAACACACAACCAACGAACCGACTACCAAAGATTAGCCAACCAACAACCAACTAACCAGCCAGACGGGATACGTTGTGAGGGAGCAGAAGGGAAGCGAGGGAAGAGGGGGGAAACTAGGGAGGGGGAGCATGGGTGTAGGCACGGTTTTGAAATTGGGGTGGGGGTGGGGGGGGGGGGGGGTGCAAACAAGGGACGCGGGATGTTTGGACAAGATAGAGAGGTAAGCCTCCCCCACACACACACCAAAAAGATCCTCGGATTTCAGCCACTTCATTTTCCAGGTCTGATTTTCAGACTTACCGTTGCTAAATCTGATAAATTGGGGACAAAAAGTTCCGTCAAAATTCGCAAGCTTCATTGCCTATCACTGCCTAGAAACATTTAGCTTTATGTCGAATGTGATTGGCCCGATTTCACAATCACCATAGTTCAATGCTGTAATTTCGGTCAACGTTGCCCTCATGTAACAGGACAACATAAAAGATCGGACGATGGTTTTGTTGTAGTAAATATGGACCTCTAGTAACCTTTCTCACGCTTTCCCGTTTTACGGGGACACATTTCGATGCAATAACAACCGGAGTGGATACAGAGGTGGCACTGGGGCCAATGTGCCCCCCCCCCCCCCCGCCCACATGGAAAGCGGCGTCCCTCCGGTTGGGAAAAGCAGCCCCTCCGAGAAGGTTCGAGTGTACCCCCGATTTTTTTCTGACAGGTACACCCCTGAGAGAAAAGCGGCGCCACTCGGAAGGGAACGCACAACTCCGGGAAGGCCCGAGTGCCCCCCCCCCCGACTCGAATTTTTCAGCCAATGTCGCCCATCCAGGTACCTTCGCAGTGGTGCCCCTCCAAAGAAATGGCGCTCCTCCAGACAGGTGCCCCCATAGCAATGCCTGGACCGATCCCTGATTACAACATTGCTCTCTGGCGTTATGAACTCCGGCTGGTTATAAAATCGTGCGCATTTACGTGTGACATCCTTGAAAATTTGACGACTTCCGTTGAACCATCAGGGAGAAAGCGGACGACTTGAAGACGGTTCTATATGCTACGGCATATAGCATGGAACAGCAATGTGACAGTGTGAACTAAAAGCCAGCGATGAGAGCACCGTCCGAGCAGGTTATGACGGGGTTCTTGGGGGAGCTACTAATCAAGTATGGTTCGAGTACTTGCTATCACAACGGCTGCAAACAAAAAAAAAGTTCCTCCTATTACAATATTACACTCAATTATTGTACGCACACCCGACCTTGGACACTTTTTCTAAATTCTTCACAATAAAAAAAAATCAACTTTTTGATACCGCTCGGCAAGCCACGTCGATCACACAAACTTCACACATATTGAATCAACAACTTCACATCTTCACATAAACTTGATGCAAATTGAGGCCATAGCGACCGAGCTTCGCGTTTGGTCGCCATCGCTTCAGTATCGCCATCTAATAACGTTAATGACGTAACGTAACGTTAACGTAAATAACGCAACGATTGACCTTGAGGTTTGACCTTGACATGTCCCGGTTTGAAATCTTACACGAGGGTTCACGACGGGCTATCGCTTGATGCCAGATTTGGGCAGGTTTGGGTGCAGACGAAAAAAATGTGAGGCGACCGAAGAAACCGGTCTGCGTTGGTCCTTGGCCGTTAAGGTGGTCATGTGAGACTTATGCAGTGACTTCCAGCGTGTTCAGTACAAGCAGAAGCATTTGTGGTAATTGATTCCAACGAACATAAACCCGTCGCTGAATGTGGATACGAATACGAATACGTCTCTGGCGAACCCGTCGCTGAGTACGAATATGAATACGACGTTGACTTGACGTCTGTGCTCAAAGCTGCCCAAAACTCCCCCTCCATGCCGCTCTGATCCATGCCAAATCAGCGCCAAATGTTACTCGTTCAAAACAGTATCCCAGATTTACCCCGACTTCACATGGGCGCCTCCCAAAATGTCTCGGTCACCCAGTGATGCGCGCATCTGACGCCGTCAGATGCAGCCAGATGTAACCAGATGTCGCCAGATCTGGTGGCGCCAGATTTGGCGCCGCCTACATTCATCTAATAAATCGTGCACGTGTGAAACAGCGTTCTCCAGAAAGGGTCGCATAAAAAGAACGCCTAGATTGCCGCACAAGATAGCCTGGTACCGGACCATACACCACCCTCCCCCTCCCTTCCCAGGCTGTAACGTCAAGAGCAGACAGGTGTGAGGGAAGTGGGACATGATGACACATTGTGTGCGTGGGGCGGGGGGAGACGGGGCCAGTATCGACTGCTACCAGTACGTACTTGTGACCCAGCGCATCATTGAGTTACTCGTGTGTCAGCTCTGACATGCGGTCGGTGCTAGCGCCGGTACATAGCGCGGGTACATAGCGCGGGTACATATCGACGGTACATAGCGTGGGTACATAGCGCGGGTACATAGCGCGGGTACATAGTGCGAGTACGTAGCGCGGGTACATAGCGCGGGTACATAGCGCCGGTACTCGGCACATCCATACCCCGCACTACAAGCATCGCACGTATTGTTGCAAGCATTGCAAGCTGTTCCCATTTGGTTGCCATTTGGGGTGGGGGGCCTTCCTGCCGTGTCCGGCGCGAGTCGGTGTACAGCCGGCGAGTGCCTAAGTACACAAAGTCCATTGATTGGCACCAGTCGGCCGACTGGTGCCTTCTCCCCGAACCAGACTGCTGTCCACATTGCTTTGGCGAGTTTGTATCCCATTAGTGCGATTATGAACACAGAGGGGTTGTGAGTGCTTCAGAGGGGCTGTGAGTGCTTCAGAGGGGTTGTGAGTGCTTAAGAGGGGTTGTGAGTGCTTCAGAGGGGCTGTGAGTGCTTCGGAGGGGCTGTGAGTGCTTAAGAGAAAGTCGTCCTCTGAAGCACTCACAGCCGCGGCTCGGAGCGTGTGACGTCACGTGTCGCCTCTGCAGAGCTGCCCGTGGCTTCCGAAGAATCAATGGATTTGACGGGACAGCCCATGGGTGGACCGGTCTATAGGCCACACGGACCGGTCTACACGGTGCAGCAGTATAGTTGGTGAGTGTGTCGTGGTTTATTGCGGAGGCGTCGGTTTCGAGCCCACGAGGGGCGGACGTGGTTTCGCCAATATATCCAACGACGCAATGCGGTGAATAATAGCGCGTCTGCTTTAGCTCTGTATGCATGCTTGTAGACGTGTGGGTATCGAACACAGAACACAGGACACAGAAGCACATGCTCCCTGAGTGAGGGACACACGGAAGGACGTTGGACTAGGCTGCGCCTTCAACACTTGTCTGCATTTGCCTGGTGCCGCCAATGACACGTGCGAAACATAGCGAAACGAAGGGTACGAGGTGCCTGACCAGGTGCCTGACGAGGTGCTGAGACAAGGGAGAGGTGCCTGACGAGGTGCCTGACGAGGTGCCTGACGAGGTGCTGAGACAAGGGAGAGGTGCCTGACGAGGTGCCTGACGAGGTGCTGAGACAAGGGAGAGGTTCCTGACGAGGTGCCGTGAGACAAGGACGAGGTGCCTGACGAGGTGCCGTGAGACAAGAGACGAGGTGCCTGACGAGGTGCCTGACGAGGTACCGTTGTGAAACAAGGACGAGGACGAGGCCGTCGTGAGAAGAGCTTGAAGACGAGGACGAGGCCGTCGCGAGAAGACCTTGAAGACGAGGACGAGGCAGGTTATGCGGGTTACGCTGCGAGCGTGGCAGGCACACAACGCCACATTGCATCTGAAGCCAGGATTTTGTAGCAGGAGTGGACCCTGCGACACTTCGAGTTGCACACTTACACTCAGCTGATCACTGATTAACATGTACGAGGCACGGATACGGTAATAATTATACCAAGCGTGCACGATACATTCGCACAGAAGCACATGAAGCAGGAGCCACCTCGGAGTTTGTGGCAAGAGTGACAAAGACCACTTTGAAGTCGTCTTTCCCATGTAGCGTCCACATGTTGGTGTTCAAAGCTCACCACACCATCTCGTCTGTCCTCGATGCTTAGTACAAAATATGCATGCACAGAAGTGATGAAAGCACACGCACACAACGATCACAAGCAGCCCTCACCTGCACGCAGCACGTGACGCGAGCTCCGGGCCGTCCTCACTCTCGGCGAACCCCCAGACGCGCACACTGCTCGCGGCGTCGTCACGTTCGCGAGTCCTCGTAGCACGGACGCGAGCGCGGCGCACCCCACCCGTACGACGGTCCGACCCTTACTGGCGCCGGCCGCCGCCGCCCAGCTGTTCCCGGCCCGGCTGCCGGCCGCAACACCTGGCCGGCCGGCGGCCAATCAGCGGCCGCTCTCAGCCAATCAGCGGGCGCCAGTCCGGCCCGGCCCGCCCTGATTGGTCGCCGCCGCCCGGCGCGCCCTTTAAACGTCTGGCTGGGTGTCGCGTGACGAGCTGCAGTGACGGCGGTTCGTGCAGCCCCCGCTGTGGTGCGATTAGAGTTGATCTAAAGGCCGGGGTGTGGTTCACGTTGATCTAAAGGCCGCCGTCAGGGTGTGGTTAGAGTTGATCTGAAGGCCAGGGTGTGGTTAGAGTGATCAAAAGGCCACGGCGTGGTTAACGTAGATTTAAAGGCCGCCGTCAGGGTGTGGTTAGAGTTGATCTGAAGGCCAGGGTGTGGTTAGAGTTTATCTAAAGGTCAGGGTGTGGTTAACGTAACTCTAAAGGCCGCCGCCAGGGTGTGGTTTGAGTTTATCTAAAGGCCGCCGCCAGGGTGTGGTTAGAGTTTATCTAAAGGCCAGGGTGTGGTTAGAGTTGATCTAGAGTCGCCGTCAGGGTGTGGTTAGAGTTTATCTAGAGTCGCCGCCAGGGTGTGGTTAGAGTCCATCTAAAGGCCAGGGTGTGGTTAGAGTTGATCTAAAGCCAGGGCGTGGTTAGAGTTCATCTAAACGCGAGGGTGTGGTTAGAGTTAATCTAGAGGCCAGGGTGTGGCTAGAGTTTATATAAAGGCCAGTGTGTGGTTAGAGTAGATCTAAAGCCAGGGTGTGGTTAGAGTTGATATAAAGGCCAGGGTGTGGTTAGATTTCATCTAAAGGCCAGGGTGTGGTTAGAGTAGATCTAAAGCCAGGGTGTGGCTAGAGTTGATCTAAAGCCAAGGTGTGGTTAGTGTTGAGGCCAGGGTGTGGTTAGAGTTGATTTAAAGGCCAGGGTTTGGTTAGACTAGATCTAGAGCAACCACAAGGGTGTGGTTAATGTTGATCTAAAGACCGGTGTGTGATTAGAGTTAATCTAAAGGCCGCCGTCATGCGGGTATCGTGTAATGGTCGGCTGGTGAGTTGTAATGGTCGGCTGGTGTAATGGTCGGCTGGTGAGTTGTAATGGTCGGCTGGTGTAATGGTCGACTGGTGTAATGGTCGACTGGTGTAATGGTCGACTGGTGTAATGGTCGGCTGGTGTAATGGTCGACTGGTGTAATGGTCGACTGGTGTAATGGTCGGCTGGTGTAATGGTCGGCTGGTGTAATGGTCGACTGGTGTAATGGTCGGCTGGTGTAATGGTCGACTGGTGTAATGGTCGGCCGGTGTAATGGTCGACTGGTGTAATGGTCGGCTGGTGAGTTGTAATGGTCGACTGATGTAATGGCCGGCTGGTGTAATGGTCGGCTGGTGAGTTGTAATGGTCGACTGATGTAATGGTCGGCTGTTGCAATGGTCGGCTGGTGAGTTGTAATGGTCGGCTGGTGAGTTGTAATGGTCGACTGGTGTAATGATCGACTGGTGTAATAATCGGCTGGTGAGTTGTAATGGTCGACTGGTGTAATGGTCGGCTGGTGTAATGGTCGGCTGCGCTCGAGTCGCAAAGCACCATCTGAGCCCGTTCCACTGCGAGACATATCGTGCTTGAGTTTTTTTCGGGGTACTCTTCGTCTTTTTGTGAGTGGTGCTACCGTGCTCGGTGCACCGATAATTTAGAGATAAACGCTCACGGTTCGCCTGCAGAGGAATACGTTCGCAGAATTGGTGGTTATGTCTCGCCTTTGCAGGGAGGTTGTTGAATCCACACCCTCTAAGATTTGTCTTGGTTGGTAGGTGTGGTAGGGCGACGAACACCTCCACCAACTCGTCCACATACGTCACTGATTCTTCCAGGATGTCTCTAGGTCACTGGCCTGATTTGACCACACATGACCTTTTCGGGTCAGGTGTTACTCTAGGGTTAATTTTGACGCTGCAACTGAATCTAGCGTCCAATATTACCTCTCAGTGCTAGAAAAAGTGCCTTCCGACACTATTTCAGAAAGCTCGAAAATATGATAAGCTTTTAGACCTTACACACCCGTGGATGAAAATGATTAGTAGTGCTCACTGGTGGTTACCTCGGGTGGAGGGAAAGGGGAGGGAAGGGAGGGAGGGGGGGGGGGGGGGGAGGGATGGAGGTGGTTCACGTTTCTTGGTCAGAATATTCAGCATGCGCTGTAAGCTTCGTGATGAATTCACTTCGATCAGTGAGAAGATAACACCGACACCCAATTAGGCTGGTACAAAGCTCCCCCAGAGTCCCCTCTGCGGCATCTGATGCTCAAATATCCACCTTCTGAGTCCAAAATCTCCACCCTCTGAGCCCCCGAGTCCCCGTCTTCTGAGGTGTCTGAGCCCCCCCCCTCTCCACACACCCATCCGAGTCCCCATACTCTGAAGCCCCGAGTCTCCACGCTCTAAGGCACCAAGCTTCCATCATTTCAGCCCTCCGAGTCTCCTGCCCAGCCCCTGAGTCTCCACCCTCAAAGTTACCAAAGTTCCCTGAGTCTCCACCCTCAAAGTTACCAAAGTCCCCTGAGTCTCCACCCTCAAAGTTACCAAAGTCCCCTGAGTCTCCACCCTCAAAGTTACCAAAGTCCCCTGAGTCTCCACCCTCAAAGTTACCAAAGTCCCCTGAGTCTCCACCCTCAAAGTTACCAAAGTCCCCTGAGTCTCCACCCTCAAAGTTACCAAAGTCCCCTGAGTCTCCACCCTCAAAGTTACCAAAGTCCCCTGAGTCTCCACCCTCAAAGTTACCAAAGTCCCCTGAGTCTCCACCCTCAAAGTTACCAAAGTCCCCTGAGTCTCCACCCTCAAAGTTACCAAAGTCCCCTGAGTCTCCACCCTCAAAGTTACCAAAGTCCTCTGAGTCTCCACCCTCAAAGTTACCAAAGTCCCCTGAGTCTCCACCCTCAAAGTTACCAAAGTCCCCTGAGTCTCCACCCTCAAAGTTACCAAAGTCCCCTGAGTCTCCACCCTCAAAGTTACCAAAGTCCCCTGAGTCTCCACCCTCAAAGTTACCAAAGTCCCCTGAGTCTCCACCCTCAAAGTTACCAAAGTCCCCTGAGTCTCCACCCTCAAAGTTACCAAAGTCCCCTGAGTCTCCACCCTCAAAGTTACCAAAGTCCCCTGAGTCTCCACCCTCAAAGTTACCAAAGTCCCTGAGTCTCCACCCTCAAAGCTACCTGAGACCACTGAGTCTCCATCATCTCAGCACTCCTAGCCCACTGAGTCTCCATCATCTTAGCACTCCGAGTCCACTGGTCTCCACCCTCAGGGTTACCTAAGCCCCCCGAGTCTCCGCCCATGACGATGCTTCTGAAGTCATTGGTCATTGTCATTGGTCAAATCATTGGTGGCGCTCGGGCGTTACCAAGAGCAGGCACGCACCACACCCATCAGAGGTGCGGCCAGCACGGGTCGGTGGATGTCCAGGGCAGGTGGCAGTCCGCAGGTGGCAGTCCGCAGGTAGCCGTCCGCAGGTGGCCGTCCACAGGTGGCTGTCCACAGGTGGCCGTCCACAGGTGGCCATCCGCAGGTGGCTGTCCACAGGTGGCCGTCCGCAGGTGGCTTCCATCACAAGTGCCTGCAGCACGTCTGTGCCAATGACGGACGTCGAGATGCATAACAATTCCGGATGAAATTGTGAATCTAGGCTTCGGCGGTCATTCTCCTTCTTGACTAGTAAATGGCCTAAGCTAACCGTCACCATCTTGGGGGGGGGGGAGGACCCTCGAACGATCTGCGGCCCATCTGAGGACCAACAAAACGGATACCGTCCTCTTGAGCGGTTTTCTGCCCCCTCCGTCCAATCGCAGGAGATCAGCGGCGGCGGATTAGGGAGGTCAGGGGGTCAGTAAACCCCCTGTCAAGATTATGGGTGGGGGGATTAACACTATCTTGTTGACAACCAATTTCTGTGTTGACCCACTAGAGTGGAAGGGGGCCAAGGGAACCTGCGCATGCGTTATTTTCATGGCAACAACAATACATTTTGCCCTCATATCCAACTTCAATTCAATCCAATGTTTTATGAGTATGCGTAATTTCCTATCCGGAAATACGTACCCGAGCATATATACTCGGGTACTTACTACAACACAATGCTATTTGCACATGTCATGGGGAAATAAAATTGCATATGGCATCAATATAATAGTCAAATAATGCAGCCTGAACCGGCGCGAATAAATCAAATGCCACATGTTTTGCTAATACATGTGATAACGTGAGATTAAAAACAATGCATGAGAACCCTGCATAGAACTACACCGGCAACGAGCGGTGACAAACAACGAACCCAACTATCTATGTATTTATTTTTAACATTGCATGCTTTGCTACCACGCGAAGTGCGTGGGTATTTCCTTGCATACATGCGTAGCACGGGCGGCAAGTCGTATCTGGATGAAGGGCATTTGTTTGCCTATTCAACTACTGATCCCTGCAAACGCTATCATTGCCATGGGTGTAACCACGGTTTCGAAATTAGGGGGACAAACCAGGGACGCGGTAAGTTTGGACAAGATAGAGGAGTACCCCCCCCCCCAAAAAAAAACCTTTGGATTTAAACCACTTCTTTTTCAATGTCTGGTTTTGAGATTTGCCATTGTTAAAAATGATATTTTGCGGACAAAAATGGGTAAATTTGCAGTATTAGGTTTAAAAAAAACTCTTCCGAATACCATGTTTATGAAGGTGGCTAAGATGATGGACAATTTATTTTCTGTGGAAATGAAGAAGAAAAAATTTGTTCGATTTTTGTTTATTTCGAACTTTAAAAATCTAAACTAACCTAGTCTAAGCAAACCTAACCCATTTGTTTGCTTTATGGAGGCAAATGCGTGTAAAAACTGTTCTTGTTACCATCTTAAAGCCCAATAATACCGAAAAGTTTCGAAAGATTTTTCACACAAAATTTCAAACAAACATTTTTTTCCTTCAAAAGCAGCTTAGGCTAGGTTAGGTCAGGCTGGGATATCTTCTTCTCTTTTTTTCTTTCAGAAAATGTGTTTCTTGACATTCGTCTAATTTGATTTTTGTTGATTTTTTTCTCTCCAAAAGTCGGTTAGGCTAGGTTAGGTTAGGTTATTTAATATCAAGAAGAATGGCTCTTAGATGCTCCTGGGTTTTAGACATTGTGTATAAATAAAATATATATACGACCTTCAATATACCAGGAGGTGCTGAGTTGACATCAAAAGTAACGATAAGGGTTGTACTTTATTGCTCAACGTTTCGGTCAGGGGCCATCGTCAGGAGTGATTAAAAAAGCTCAAGTTTAAACAATTGAAATAATCACGCGGGATAAAAAGCGTGCAAAAAGACACGTGAAATGCAGAAAAGCCTCCTCAGTGGTGCAGACACTCGCAGAAACTCCAAACCAGAAACAAACTATGTCAAGAAGGAATCCTCTGAGGAAGCCCGAGCCGATGGTCCATATACATATCGATGCATACCATCACGCACATATATAGACATATATCCAATATAACGCGTAATACATGCTATATATAATTTATGTTTATGTAATTTTATGTGATATACCAAGACGTCGTTTGTGTGTTTAGTTGCGGCCGTAGATTACGTATATGTAGAGATTCGAGGACCTTCAGATCAGCGTTGTCCCTGGCTGTTCTATAATTTCTACTTTGAAGTTTGTGTTAGTGTCGCTGTGTTTCATGTTAGAATGTTTGTCGATCATGTGTTCGCCTAAAGGAGTGTATGCTCTCCGAAGTCTGGCATCTCCCAAGTGCTCATTGTACCTATCCCTGATGCTACGTTTGGTTTCACCGATATAAAATGTTCCAAGACAGCGATTGCACGTTATTTTGTAAACTACGTTTTTTCGTGTGCATTTACCTTTGAGCCCGTTGATACAGGTGTGGCACGTTTTCCTACCAGCAGGGCATGGCGGCATTTCCAGGGCTGAGCGGACCAGGTAAGATTTCAGCGTAGGTCCGCTAGTCCAGGCTACCCTAACATGGTTTAGATGAGACGAACGGATGGCTGCGTTTACCTGTCGACATAGTTGGTCATCGACAAAAGGAAGTCTCATGTAAACATAGTTGGGATTGCTACCCGCTCGATGCCGACGTTGCCCATCTATCCTACTACTGTTGTGAGGGTGAACAGCACGAGCGGCGGAGTGTACCCGATGTGCTGGGTATCCGTTTTCCAGGAAAAGAGTCGTCATCTTCGCAAGGCTCCGCTCGCATGAAATAGTATCGGAGGAGACTCGTGCTGCTCTCCTCATTTGGGATGTTAGAACGGCATTTTTAGTGGCCATCGGGTGGGCCGAATCATGGTGCAAGATGATGGGGGCTGCCATTGGTTTAAAGTACAGCTCGGTGGTGTAGCTCCCATCAGCCTGAACTACAAACAACGTATCAAGGAAAGGAATCGAACTGCTATGACCAGTGTGTTCTAAGGTAAACTTGATGCTGGAATGTTGTTGGTTAATTTCTGCAAAGAAGTCTAGCAGAGAGGCCAAGCCATGTGTCCAAACACCAAAAATATTGTCTATATACCTCATGTAGAGAGCTGGTTTCAAATCATACGAGGCTAAGAAAATCGACTCAAGGCGGTGCATAAAAGCAATCGCTAAAGGAGATGCACATCGGTTACCCATAGCCACTCCTTTTGTCTACTTGTACATGGAGGTACCGAAACGTATGAGGTTATTGCTGAAAATATGTGTTAGTAATTTCACACAGTCCTGTACCCCAATCCCGAAAAGACAAATATCATCCAGATTGTCCTCGATTAGACGAATCACAGCATCTATTCCCTCCTTTATCGGAATGCTGCCATATAAATTTTCACGTCCATGGTGAAAACAATACTGCCTTCCGGAAGTTTTGTAGGAAACGTTTCTTTCACCCTCTGCAGGTACGACTCCGAATTTGTCAGATGGGCGGGAACCAACGCTAGTATCTGGACGAGAATCTTACTCAAGAACCAAAATAACTTGTCTAGGGGGTCACCACTCGCCGACACTATAGGGCGCAGTGGAACCTCTAGTTTGTGGTTTTTGGGGAGCCCGTATAATTCCGCTGTGCGGCTGGAATGAGGAAGGAGAGATAACACTGTGTCTTTACGTAACTTCCCTGATAAAGTTTCCTTGATTATAGTACATGTTTCGATTTCGAGACGTTTGGTAGGGTTTGGTTGGGAAGGAATGCTCTGATAATCGTCCGTTATTTTCCTGGCCTTTTCAATGTAATCCGTTTTGTTTAGCACGACGAATCCTTTGCATTTACCTGATGGCTTTACTATTACATTATCGTTGTTTTTCATTTCCCGAAGTACTTCCCTCTGTTTCGCATAATTGTCCGACATTTTGTTCCATGCTTTGTTGTGATATTTATATGCTTTTAGCACTTTTGTTTTTAAATCTTTCAACTCAGATTCTATATATTCAACTCAGATCATATATATATGTGCGTGATGGTATGCATCGATATGTATATGGACCATCGGCTCGGGCTTCCTCAGAGGATTCCTTCTTGACATAGTTTGTTTCTGGTTTGGAGTCTCTGTGAATGTCTGCACCACTGAGGAGGCTTTTCTGCATTTCACGTGTCTTTTTGCACGCTTTTTATCCCGCGTGATTATTTCAATTGTTTAAACTTGAGCTTTTTTAATCACTCCTGACGATGGCCCCTGGCCGAAACGTTGAGCAATCAAGTACAACCCTTATCGTTACTTTTGATGTCAATTCAGCACCTCCTGGTATATTGAAGGTCGTATATATATTTTATTTATACACAAGGTTAGGTTATGTTGCATTTTATTTCATCTTGTAACATTTCCATCACGGACTATTGCTTGATACCATATGTGGGTAAGTTAGGGCAACGAAAGAATACGAGGCAACCAACAAATTGGTTTGACCTTTGACCTTTGAAATTAGTTCGGTTTTGTAGCATTATTATACGGCACAAGCCGCGTCAAGTGACACCCACTTGATACAAATTGAACCCATAGCGACGAATCGTGAGTGTAGGAAAGTTCTATATTGGCACGCGAAAGTCTAGCAACCTCGTCGTCTCGATAACCCCCGTCACGAAAGCACCAGTCCTTTTAGCTACCCTGTATTGCCTGCAGCACTCGCACGATCACACGAGACCGACCGACACCGTACAGAACTTTCTCCTCTGAAGGTAAGCCGTGATACTGCCTTTCCTATGAATTTAGAAGCCGAATTTAGTTGAGAAGCGCGCGCGCACGGAGCGCACAGGCACAGATGCGCCCGCCTTGAGAACCGAAGCGTGACTGTCTGGCCGCCTGGGGTGGCCCCTCACAGGCACAGACCCCCGGCATTTCATTGGTCGTTGAGCCAGAACCGCCCATTTACGTCACTTCCATGTTCTAGAAGCTTCGTCGGAAGTGGGCTTGCATTTAGTGATGGGTACTATGTGATATTTACGGTACACTCTTTACAGTTACAATTACGGTACAATTTTACAATCGGAAGGCTTACGGGATTATACCAATTACGGTTACGGGACAGCCAAACGTATAACTTTATGTGAACTGGGTTTGGTACCGGCTGCACAGTATTGAGGTCACATCTCTGGCGCCAGGCGCCGGAGAGGGCGGGGAAGGTGCAAGGTCCATTGAACGGCCCCGTTGGAGCGGTCGCTGCTTACGTCAGCATCAGACAGGCGAACGCCAGTCTAGGTGCCTGAGACTTGTCGCGCCAGGAACGGAGGGGGTAGGGGGCTGAATTTATGGGATCAAGACGCTCAAAAACTAACTCTCTTACAACACAGCGAGAGGTCCACAAAGGTCGGCTCAATTCCCAGATTGATCCTGAGCTTCCACTCAGACATATCACGGCCCTCTACAATCACATACGAATCAACAGACACTTACGATACGACAACAATTTAATACATGTTCAGATGACACACAGTTCTACGTGGGTTAGTCTAGGAGGTTTATAAGGGTTATCCACTCTCTGATCCATGTTAATCAACTAAACAATGTTCCTAATATACTAAACACAAATACAATTTTCCGTAAACATTTTGGCGATCACTGTCGCGCGCGCACTGTTGAAAGTTCAGTCCGGTACGGGAAGGGGATGTCTGAGCATGGCCGACCTTGCCATCTGCAGACTGTATGCCGCCCGGGGTGCGACACTTGACGTGGCCGCTCACTGCTCGGCTCTGCGGCAGTTACCGCATGTCACTCATCGGCCTGAGTCACTGGTCAGGGACACAACCTGACCATGCCAACTGCGACGTCTCTCCATACACTTATGGAAGATTATGTCGCGTTCGATCATGTCCAGCTGCGAGAGCGGATGGTGATTCATCCATGTCACCGCGGTAGCTTCCGGCCTACCACGCGCTAGCTCGGCTGAGTCATCCATATGACCGCCCACTGCACCGGCAGTGGCGGTGCTCGGGAACGGTGCTCGTCGGCACCGCTCCGTGGTGGCGCTCGTCAGCGCCGCAGCGGCGACGCTCGCATCCGCAGCGGGGCGCTCAGGTTGCAGCGGCCCGGTCGGCCCCTTGGCGGCGCTCGCTGGCGCCGAGCCAACGGCCCAGTCGTCGAACTGGCCGGGTATAACGCCCGCTGGTGGGTCGTGTTGCAGGTACATCCTGTGTACCTCTGCGGGAGGTGGCCGCAGGTGGTCCACCTGCGGTGTCCTGTGGCAACCGGTGTGACCGTCTCGTCACGTCCGGTCGTCAGCTCAGGTCCGTGCTGTCAGCTGCAGTGTCGGCGTGAGGCGGCGGGTAAACAGTCGACGGTCCTGCGGGAACTGGCGTGACGGACTCGTCACGCCCGAGTGTCAAGTCGTGCTGATGCTGGCTCAGGTCCAGGTCCAGGACGGATGATGATGTCTTCACCGAGCGGGAAGGGTTGGATGGTTTGGATTGCATTGTGGGTTCCAGGTACAAAACTCGGTTCAAAGATGCGGAAGCATAGGTCTGGGGTTGGATTTTGACCACAAATGCATGTTACTAATAGTTGACAACATGTCACACAAGACATCAGGATAGGTGACGTCACAACGTCACATCAACATCATTACGCCCATATGGGGTTCCATCACAAGGTGCTACACGCACCACGTCCATCACATCGGCCATCAGGCCGGTAGGTGGCGTTACTCCGTCACCGTTTGTGGCGCCACTGCGTCAACAATACAGTTGCATGTTCACATGAAGCGACTCACGGGTACACTTCACGACATATCTACTAGAGCCGTTACGTAAGTATAGACTGGAACATCATCATTTGTAATTTTAACTGCTTCCTCATTGAATCATTTTGCATCTCCACAAGGCTTGCGAAGGCGTGAACTCTATTAGGCGTGACGTCGACTCGGTCGACATCAGCTTCGTAATCAGTGGAAGTAGCGGAATCATCGTGAATTTGAAGTTTGCATGGAGGACGATCCTCGTCAGATGATTCCACCAAAAGTCGTTTTTCAGGGACTGGCCTCACTGGGCTTTCAGTCGAGTCCTGCAAGCGTTTTGCTAATTCTGGAAGCGGAATTTCATCTTCCGATTCGCTAATTGGAGGTTTTGAGCGTTTCGCCAATTGCGATTGTGAAGTTTCAGGGTCTGAATCACTGGACACAGGTAAGGGTCGTTTTAGGCGCTCTGCTAATTCTGAAAGGGGTAAATTGTCTTCTGAATCGCTCGAAGAGGGGAGTGGTCTTTGGTTTCGTTCCGCTGGTTTCGAAAATGGGGCGTGGTCGTCTGACTCACTTGTCGACGGCAACGGCCTTTTGTTTTTCTGAACTGGTGCAGACAGAGGAATGTCTGTCTCAGTATCACTCGATACCGGTGGGGGCTCAGCTACATCTGCTGACGGGGTGAGAGGTGATCTCTCTGGTAGGTCAGACTCGACCGGCGGTGGCTGCACCGAGCCAGGCACGGGCTCTGTCAACTCAGCGGTTTCATCATCTTTTGTTCTCTGTGGGCTGTACACGTCCATGGGCCAATCCTCACAGGGACTGTAGTCAGGGCCGACCTCGGCCCGTTTGGCTGACCTAAAAGGCTGCACTCGTTCAGGGACTGTACCATCTACCTTTGACGTTTTCTCTAAATACTTTAGGTTCACCGGTTCGTCGTGATCCTTGGTGGGTTCCCATGCTGTGTTCGGGTCGGCTAGCCGTAGTTTCTGTGCATGCACCAATCGGTCTTACCGGAGGTCTGATTTCTGATCACATAGTTAACTGGGCTAGTTTGTTTGACAATCCAAAAGTATGGTTTCCACGGCAACGAGAACTTTGACGACTTGCCAGGTTGTACAGTTGTGTCATAATAATACACGGGATGTCCAATTTGGAAATTTCGCGGCTTGGCTTTGCGGTCCGCGTATTCACGGTTCCGTTCATGGCTCTCCACAATGTGAGTCTTTACATGGCTGTACGCTTCATGTAAATTAGACAGCATTTTTGGGACATAGTCTTCTCCGTAATATTTCATTTTAGGCTGGAGCAAGTTGTCCAGGGGGTGAACGGGGTCTCTGCCGTACAGTGTGAAGAATGGCGAGATGGTTCCAGAGCTTCCAATGTTAGCGGTCCGATAGGCGGCAAGAGTGGCGGGAATTTTTGTGTCCCAGTCATCCTGATTTCTGTTGATTGTTTTTGCCAATATGTCATTTTGGCACCTATGGTAACTTCGCATCCTCCGTTACTTTGTGGCCGATATGCACTGGTGGTGATATGGCGAATATTCAAACAAGTCTCCAGCTCGTCTACAACGGCATTTCTGAATTTTGTTCCTGAATCCGAAAGTATCACGCGTGGACATGAGTGGCGTGAGATGATTTCTTCCATAAGGATTTTCGCGACAGTATGGGCATCCTTTCGCTTAGTGAAAAAACTTTCCGGCCAAGAAGAAAACAAATCGATGATTGTGACGACGTAACGGTTACCTTGTTGCGTTTCTGGGTATGGTCCACATGTGTCGATCGCAATCATTTCAAAGGGATAGTGAGGTACTGGCATCTCCGGCATCGGGGCTGGGGCTGCTTTGGCTTTGCGTCCTGTGCAAGGCACGCAAGCTTTGAGGTAGGCCACTGTGTCTCTCCACATTCCGTTCCAATAATATCTGAATTTAAGCTTTTCGTATATTTTGGTGAGTCCGATGTGTCCTGGAAAGAAACCTTCGTGCATCTCCTTCAATACTTCCTGTCTCAGGGATTTTGGCACGCATAGTTGTAAGGCTGGAAATGGTCCACAGCGAGGTCCGTCGCTAATTTTGTAGATCAGTTTGTCCAATTCCATGTAATGCAACACGATGTCCCGATAATCTGCGTGATTTTTGTCATTCATGATTGTCCGAATATTTGCTATTTCCTCATCTGCATTCCGAAGTTTCGCTATATCCTCCCATTTCACTAGTACTTCCTTAAATGTTTCCTCTCTGCTCAGGTTTTCCTCTGGTTTTCTGGATTCAGTGTGACGGAGATCACCCATTGGTACATGGTCTGAATCTATGACGTTCACGTCTTGGTCAGTTTCGTGCATTCGACGGAGGTGGTCAGCCACGATATTTTTGCTGCCTTTAATGTAAATGATTTCGCAGTCGTGCTCTGAAAGCATGATCGCCCATCTCTGCAACATTGGATTTTTCATTTCTGACAGGTTCAAAAAAGTAAGTGGACGGTGATCGGTCAGAATGGTGAATTTCGATCCAAGCAAATATTGGCGTGATTTTTGCACACTCCAAACACACGCATAGGCCTCTTTCTGTACCACGGGCCACTTCCGTTGTGTTTCATTCAACTGTTTCGACAGGTACGGTACTACTCTTTCATCTTCTCCGTGTTCCCGCACTAACACGGCTCCAACTGATTCCTGGGAGGCATCCGTGTATAATTTGTACTCTTTCGTGATGTCGGGATATGCCAGCACGGGTGCGGTAGTTAATTTTTGTTTCAGTGTTTCAAAAGCATGCTCACACTCGTCTGTCCAATCAAATCGGGCATGTTTCTTGGTGAGGTTTATAAGTGGCGTTGAGATTTTGCTGAAGTTGGGAATGAAGCGACGGTAGTAAGAACACATACCGATGAATGATCGGACTCCCTTGACATTGGTCGGGGCGGCCATATGTTGAATCGCTTCCACTTTCTCGGGGCTTGGCTTGATGCCAGAGGCTGACACTAGGTGTCCCAAGTACTGTACTCTTTCTTTCAAGAAGTCACATTTCGACAGCTTTAGTTTCAATTTCGCTTTTCGCAGTCTGCGGAAAACTTCTTCCAGATGGGCGAAATGTTCGTCAAACGTTTTGGAGTAGACTATTATGTCATCGATGTAGGCGGTTGCAAACAGATTTTGAATGCCAGACAGCACTTTGTTCATCAGTTCTGCAAATTTTGAGGGTGCATTGCAAATTCCGAATGGCATTTTGTGAAAGTTCCACAGGCCCAGGAAACATGTGAATGCTGTTTTTTTTAATACTCTCCTCGGACATCGGGATTTGCCAATAACCAGCTTTCAGGTCCAAGGACAAGAAGAAGTTCGCACCTCCCAGAGAGGCAAGAATGTCTTCAATTAGCGGGAGTGGGTAGCTATTTTTTTGGTCACCTTGTTCAGTTTTCTGAAGTCAATCGCGAATCGGTTACTTCCATCCTTTTTGCGAACGATCACTATCCGGGCAGCCCAAGGACTGTCTGAGTCCTCAATGATACCAGCGTCTAGCATTACTTTAATTTGTTCCTCTACGTATTTTCGCTGAGAGAATTGGGTTTTGTAAGGAGCTTGTCGGATGGGCGGGTTGTCTCCAGTGTCAATGTCCATTTTGATGACATCAGTCTTTCCAAGATCTGCGTCAGTCTCGGAAAATAAGTCAGTGTTAGCACATAACAGCTGTTCTAGTCTGTTTTTGTCAGCACCAGTCAGGTGAGCCAGCTTGGCTTGATCAAGCGGGTCAGAGGGAGCGGTTGGCGGTGTCAGTTCAATGTCCTGTGTCATGTCAGTCAGGTTTTCCAAGTCAGAATCGTCTATAGTCTCAGCGAATGCAATCACCTGCTCTGGGTGCAAGGAGAAATCACGAGTAGTGGTATTGACAATTCGTACTGGTACGCGTTTGTGTTGGTCAGGTTTCGCTATTATTTCGGCTATGAACAAGCCAGGTTCCTCAGAGATCAGCGGCATGTTATCCAGCGAGTGTACATGGCAGTTTTGATCTACCAGTTGAACACGGTTAATGAAGGCTGGGCATTCCACGACAGTGTTGGCGGGAATGTGGATTCTTTCCTTGACTCGGACGAGTGAGCTATTCGGTTCACTGTTCTGTTTTTGTGGTCTGAGAGGAATCATGTTTCCTTCGATGCAGAGGGCTTTCTTCTCAAAATCTAACTTCGCTCCAAACTTCGTCAAAAATAATTTCCCAACATACACTCCTGTTTTAGGTCCTCTACAATTTGAAATTCGAACGGTTTTCGGAATTTGCTCATCTCCACCATGAAGGTTCCAACTCCAATGTTTTTCAGGCGATGGCCACTGGCGGATATCAGTTGTATGCAATCTCGTCGGTCCTGTGAGAAATTTATAATATTTTTCTCCGCGATTTTATCAAATATTTTTTTTTCGAAATCAACGATATGTCGGCTCCCGTGTCCACGAGAGAATAGACTCTCTGGTTGCCGATGTGAAGCCAGCCATAGGCGTGTTTGCCTTGATGTGAACTTGTTGGACGCGTGCCAACCGTTGTTTACGTTTTTCTGGGTCGCGCTTTTTCCTGATATTCTTCCTCTGTTTTCTCGGTATTTCCTCTGTCTGAATTTGCTCAGCTCCATCACGGTGGTCAGTCGCGACAGAGCTCATTAGTTTTCCGCCTGGCTAATTGGCTGAGAGCGGCATCGTCTTCCAATGTGACCAATTTTGGCACACCTGATGCAGATGGGTCTACCATCGGGAGTCCAGCGGTAAGCTGGGTGCTGGTCGGTGTTGGGTGGTGCTCTCCATACTCTGGGGCCCATAGGAGGTCGTGGCTGCGGTGGTGGTCCATAGTGCGGTCCTGACTGAGGTGGTCCATTGTGTGGTCCTGGATGAGGTGGTCCATAGCGTGGTCCTGAGGGGTAATTTCGTGGCGGACGGGGGTAACGTTGGTAGGTGGGATGGAACACCCGTGGTCCAGGCTGGGGTTGGTTCTCCCTGGGTGGCTTCTCGGTTTCTAGCTTTGACGTTGCTGCTAATTTTTCCACCGATTGGCCTATTGCCATAACAAGTTTTTCCAATTTCTCTACCTTGTCCTCTCCTGTGTCTGGCTGATTTGAGTCGACTTCCATCGGCTCCTGCCTTTGTACGCCTCTGCAAACCTCGATTACTCTGTCTACCTTCTGTTCCTTCACTGCAAACTGGATGGCTTCCTCCAGGGTTCGGAAGTTTTGTCTGTACAGCTTGTTTGCCAATGAGCTACTTTGGACACCTTTATTAAAAATATCGATGAGATTTTCCTGAACCGAGGAATTTTCGATATCTGAGTAAGCTTCCCGTGCCAGTGCAATTAATTTCTCACCGAAATTCTGCACAAGATCTCTATTTTGGCGTCATTTTCGCAAACCCTCCTGAGCGCATTTGTTGTCCGAGAGGTCTGAATATCTTTCCCGCATGACGTGCTTGATTTGTGTCCACGTCATAAGTGGTTGTTCCGTGAATACGCGCTGCATAAACTCGGCTGCAGGTCCAGTGAGCGTTTTGATGCAAATTATCTGCATTTGTTCGTCATCCATGCTGAAGTTAATTCGGTCAAGTTGCCGTAGCCATTCAATTAACTGTTGTGACCATCTCCGGAAAAGGGTCTGACGTTCTGTGTCATCCCTTGTGCGCGCATCTCCAAGCGAATTTTGTTGAAGCACTCCGCCAATCTATCAGTAGAAATCTCAGTCATAATTAATTACGTAATGTTACGCTATATTTTTCAAAATTATTCGCTCACTTTTGTGGAGATTTCTATGTTTCAAATTCGGCTCGAGGTTCACACAGTAGTTCCCACACACAGTATTCAGAACACGGTAGGTATACAGCACAATTATGCAATTTAAAAATATTTATAATAGTGGTCAAAATCCAAAAGTAGTATTTTTTTAAGGATAATGAAGTTGCTCGGACTTACGTAAATGAAGCGGAAGACGTTCTCTTGCTCGTCCGTGCTGAAACGGCGTGATTGAAGGTCCAGTTGGTGTTGATCTAGTTGGGCTTGCAGAAAGTCGCAGAGTCTCGCAGAAAGTTTCGCAAAAAATCCGCGGTCACGACTCCACTTGTAGGAAAGTCCTATATTGGCACGCGAAAGTCTAGCAACCTCGTCGTCTCGATAACCCCGGTCACGAAAGCACCAGTCCTTTTAGCTGCCCTGTATTGCCTGCAGCACTCGCACGATCACACGAGACCGACCGACACCGTACAGAACTTTCTCCTCTGAAGGTAAGCCGTGATACTGCCTTTCCTATGAATTTAGAAGCCGAATTTAGTTGGGAAGCGCGCGCGCACGGAGTGCACAAGCACAGATGCGCCCGCCTTGAGAACCGAAGCGTGACTGTCTGGCCGCCTGGGGTGGCCCCTCACAGGCACATACTCCCGGCATTTCATTGGTAGTTGAGCCAGAACCGCCCATTTACGTCACTTCCATGTTCTAGAAGCTTCGTCGGGTGTGGGCTTGCATTTAGTGATGGGTACTATGTGATATTTACGGTACACTCTTTACAGTTACAATTACGGTACAATTTTACAATCGGAAGGCTTACGGGATTATACCAATTACGGTTACGGGACAGCCAACGTATAACTTTATGTGAACTGGGTTTGGTACCGGTTGCACAGTATTGAGGTAACATCTCTGACGCCAGGCGCCGGAAAGGGCGGGGAAGGTGCAAGGTCCATTGAACGGCCCCGTTGGAGCGGTGGCTGCTTACGTCGGCATCAGACAGGCGAACACCAGTCTAGGTGCCTGAGACTTCTCGCGCCAGGAACGGAGGGGTAGGGGGCTGAATTTATGGGATCAAGACGCTCAAAAACTAACTCTCTTGCATGAGGACTTCGAAAAATTCAAACTAGCCTTTGACATTGAGGTTTAACCTTGATATATCCCGGTTTAAAAATGTTACTCGATGGCTCACCAAGGGCTATTGCTTGATAGTGGATCTGGGTAGGTTTGAGAGCAAACCAACAAAAATGTGAAGCGAACGAAAAGATCAGCTTGAACTTTTATCCGACGAGATGATTTCGAATTTCAACTTTCTGATACCGCACAACAAGCGACGTCGAATGACATCAATTTTCTGCAAATTGAAGCCATAGCGAGGAAACGCGAGATCATCGAAGAACTCAATCAAATCTTTGACCTTGACATGTCCCGGTTTGAAATGTTACTCGAGTGTTCACTACTGGTTATTGCTTGATACCAGATTTGGATGGGTTTGAGCGAAAACGAAAGAAAATTGAGCGGACAGGATGATCAGCTTGGCCTTTGCCCTTGCAAAAATAATTCAATTGCTTAGCGTTCTGATACCGCATAACAAGCCACGTCGAATGACGCCCATTTAATGGAAATTGAAGCGACCTAGAAGTTTGCCTTTGACATGTACCGGTTTGAAATGTTACACGATGGTGCACCACAGGCTATTGCTTTATACCAGATTTGGGCAGGTGTGGGCGAAAACGAAAAAAAGGGAGGCAACCGAATAAACCGGTTTGCGTTGGACCTTGACCGTTAAGGTAGTAGTGTGAGACCTATGTAGTTGCTTCCAGCGTGTTCGGTGCAAGCAAAAGCACTTGTCGTAATTTATTCGAACGATCATAAACCCGTCGCTGAATGCCGATGCCAATACAAATACGCCTCTGGCGAACACGTCGCTGAATAGGAATACGAATACGACGTTAACTTGAAGTACTTGCTTAAAGCTGCCCATGACTCCCCTCCATGGTATTGAAGATATCCAAGGGTACCCAGAGTCACGTTTGTTCAAGATATACCAATATATGCGCAGGGGAATGCAACCCAAGACTATAGTAAAGCCTTGCGATAATACAAAATTTGTAGCCTGGCAAAGCACAATTTTCCACCGAAGCGAAAACACAAGATGGCCAAGGTTCATGTTATTCAAGAATGGCCTGGAAGGAGAAATTTCTAACGTTTGCTGATTTACCTTTCGGAGATATTGTGACGACAGATAGCCTGTGAAGCCCGTTGATTGGTTTGGTCGGTTTCTAGTATTTTTGGTGATTCTCTTGCATATATATCTTCACTTTATAACTGATTAAGTATAATTTTGCGGCGATCATACTCAGGTAGCTGAGGCTTCGAGGACACTGAAAAAATTGAGGGGGACAAATCGCCACTTTTCAGAAATTGTGTGTGGGGGAGGGGGACATGTCCCCCCCCCCAACTTAAGTATTACTTAAGACTTCAGACTTCAGACAGCAACTCACCGACCTAACGCGACCCCCTCCGAGTTAAGACGCCGACTTAAGACGGCTCCTCCCAGACTTTAGACGATCCCCTAGCCGAGCTCTGACGTCACCTCTCCTACTTCCGACTTAGCACAAGCTGGCACCTCTCCGAATTCAGCCGGCCAATTCCAGGTCGGAAGAAGAACATTGGGTTCCTTTGCGACGCATTCAACTGCTGGGTCACATTGCCGTCACGAACCTCTCACGCCGATTGGCTGCAGTTGGGCTCGAAAATCCCGCCGGTTGTAGGATTCGAACCCACACTCATACAATCAAGAGTTCAACTCCCCACCGACTGACCTATCCCGAAGTCCATTTCAGTTCATCTCATTTCAGGTCAGGTCACTTACTCATGCCTCGGGAGGCCTCTGCCATCAGGCTGCAGCAAGCTGCAGAAGTGCATTCCTTGAAAATCCCAACAGCAAAGAAGAAAACGCAAATGCAGGCGGGATCGTCCAGGCCGACGAACCGACCTGTCTGTACTTATGCCGCCGTAGTCCCGCGACCTGAGGTGACCTGTAAAGAATGTTCACGCGGAAAGGTGCCATGTCAATCAGTCTACAGGCAACACAACTGTGGGCTGCTCCGATTACTCGTTTGTAAATTATCGGAGCAAAATTTGGGAGAGATATATTAAAACCTCAGGAGGCTGCAGTTTATCTGCGCGACAAGGGAATATTTCACACCGCACACAGTGCGAAGGATGAGAGGAGGAGGGGGGAGGGGGTGGGGGGGAATTTCACATCCACAATTGTTTTCTTGGCGAGACAGAGAAGAGCGATCAGCGCTATCACATAGCCCCTTTCGTGAGCTCGAACAATGACTTCGGTAGTGCCATATGAAGTGGGTCCCCCTAGCTACCAAACCAGCACCCACTTTCCTGAACCTCTCGGAGGATCTCGGCCACTTTATTTATAAATATATATATATACATTAGTTGATCTAGGGAGGGGCCATCCCGGCCATGGCCCCCCGAAGCGCTTAAAATGTGGACCATAGTGTCTTTTGGGCCCCCGAAACCAACAGAAGTAAACTAAATTAAAATGCAGTAACCTTTGCCGAGGTTAAAAAATAGCGTCTGAATGAAAGAATCTCCAATCTTAAAGGTATTTTTTATAATTGTTTGGAAGCCAATATCGCACTTTAGTAGATTCTGACACACATCGAGGGTTCCATGCTGCTCAAGTTCTGCTTACAGCAAAAGTTGACAAAATCGGATCCACCAGTGTGTACACGTGCACGAACGTTGACGTGGTACAAGACGTTGAACGTGAACGTGAACGTTTTGGTAAACAAGAACAAAAATCCGGTAACTTAGAAACGGTGGAGGTAGGCTGTGGCCCCTACACAGGAAATTATGTCGTCATTAATTATTATTTTAAAAAATGGGCCCCATTGCCAAATAGTGGTCGAAATCCGGTGCTTTAAAAAAAAATCGTGGGAGAATGGGCACCCTCCAAATCCTTTCGACCCCTCCCCTGATGCAATTCCTCGGTACGCCACTGGGAGAGGGGCGGGGCTGACGCTTAAAACCGAAAGCTGCCCCCCCAAACCGGTGGGCTAGATCCGCCAGTGCATATATATATATATATATATATATATATATATATATATATATATATATATATATATATATATATATATATATAGTATATATACATGTGTTTGTGTGTGTGTGTGCACACATATGTATATGTTAGGTAAATATGGTTCAAGACGTGGGAAAACAAGGCACTGCGCGCTGGCATGGCTAATGCGAGACCTGTAAACAAGGTAAAGACCGAAAAAAACATTTAGCTGCCGACAAACCCAAGAATCGAAGAACTATTACAGAAAATAAAGGGACAGTACCTATTTCTAGTACCTATCTCTAATGAAGCCACATCTCTAATGAAGCCATGACTATTTTCACCTGAAGTAAAATTATGAGTGCTCATCTCCATGGACACAATGGCTCCTTTCTTTTATCCGCTGCATTCAGATATAGTTTAACATGGATGGTGTTCATGTGCTAAGGATGAGGCCCACATTGTTGTGCCCTTTCAACACCAACGAACTTTTAAAAATAGAGATGTGAATACCAATGGGGAAAAACTTCAAGATTTGGGAGCAGGGATAGGATTAGCAGCATGTCTGACCAGCCATGTCCAACACAAAGCATCCTGCATTTTTTATTTTCGCTCGGCCAGTGCCATCCCGGTCCAAGGCGAAGCAACTGACACCGCTGGATCAGCAGTGATCACAGCTTTCGCTGGGCTGTCTGTTTCGCCATCGCTGGAGCGACCGTATGTGCTGGAGCAGCTGTTGCCGGGCCACTGGGACGGCTGTGGCCGCTTGGGCGGTTGTCACCGCCAGGACAGATGGCCGTCGGGGCGGCCGTGACCACAGGGGCGGCCACCACCGCTGATGTGGCGGCGGCGGCTGGACTTCCCAGTCTTCGGCAGCATATATGGCTCTCGAGGATGCCTTATTTCTGAGGCCGGCCCTCAATATTCCTCGCACTCATCACCAGTTTTCAAGCGCTCTCTTCACTGTCAGATGGCCTCAATCTATCAGGTGCCCATCCTAAAGCTCAAGCACATCCCAGTGCAGTCATCTCTGGCTATCAGAGGACCTATTCATCTGCCAGGAGCCTTCTCCAACTTGCATGGGCGATTTCCAATCCTCGACAAACCTGTCTAGCTTTCAGGAGAATCCCGCAGCTCCCAGAGGCCTCACAATTGCTTGCAAACATCGCCAGCTGTCAGAACCTCACCAGCTCTGAGGTGGCTCTGTTCGTCCCTCAGTGCTCCTCCCAGGCCTCGAGAGCATCACAGTCCGGTGCACTTTGGCTCTCAGCAAACCTCCCCAGTCCTCGACAGCCCAGCTAGCAAGGACATTCGGGCTAACAAGGACACTAGCTCTAAAACTGGCTCTCAATATTCCTCACAACCATCGCTTGCCCTTAGGTATCTCTTTAGATCTCAGGGGCCCTGCTCTTATCATAGAGACCCATTCTATTCCTTATGGTCATACCAGTCCAGTCCTCTCTATCGCTGTGACCTTTTTCAATCGTGGTGTCCTCTCCGGCTGTTAGTTGTTCTTCCCAGTCCTTGACAATCTGTCTAACGTCAAGGACTTTCTAGCTCTGATGCTGGCCCTCGGTATTCTTCACAACCATTGTTAGACTGAGTCTCTCTTTATCTCTCATGGGTCTCTATTAGTCCTCAAGGACCCTCTGAAGCTGCTAAGGGTCCTCCCTAGTTATCGACAGTTCTTGTGGTTGGAGGAACATTCCTGCTCTTAGGGTGACCCTCAATATTCCTCTCTCAATTGCCAGCCAAGAGGCAATTTGTTTTAATCTCTCAGCGGACCTTTCTCATCCATTAGGGGCCACTCTCAAGCTCAGGAGAATTCCAGTCCAGTCCTCTCTGACTCTCACGAGATCCTGTTCATCCCTCAGGGCTCTCTCCTGCTTTGCTAAGGGCTCTGGCTAAGGTGCAAAATAGAGACCAATGTTGATTTTGGGGGAAAGTATCAAATTCAGACTGAGGATGTCTGATTTCCCAGCCCTGTTCCCGGTGACTGTTGCTCGTCGAGACGAAAATGCTTCGTTCCGTCCAATGGTGATACTTGTATCATTAGCAAACACGAGTGTGCCTCACCACTACTTATTTCACGATAGGTAGGGTACTATCATTCGAACTTTATAGTGCAGTAGGCGAATGCTGCCCTTGAGAATGTTGAGTGGTAAGGGAAGATGTAGCCAAGGGAGATGGTAGGTGACGTGAAGTGAGTGACCGGGCTGGGCAGAATCATTTTTTTTAATCTCTCGATATTTTGAGTGTATCGATGTAGTGAATCGACATTTTCTCGATATTTTGCGTGTTCGAAGTGTTGTGTATTCGACATTTTGCGACTCGATACTGCGCTTTTGCGATATTCTGCGCCCTAAATATTTCGCTTTCGATATCTATTCACTCGGTACTTTTCGGTTCGATGACTCCCGGAAGCCATCTCCGGTACCGAATGACAGGACTGTGAAAAAGGTGGCATAACAGCAACAGAAACACTGCTGTTCTGTAACAATATTACTACTGTACTACAAAATGCAAAGAAAAAGGAAAGAAATCGCATAGCAGCCACAAAAAGTGTATCGGTGCACAATCATCGCCGCGTTATCTTCACCCCCCCCCCCTGTTAAATTTAAATCCGCCGCCCTCGCAGGAGATACCGTCCCCCGAGCGGCTCAGTATCTATCCCAGGTCAATCGCAGGAGATACCGTCCCCCGAACGTTTTTCTGTCCCTCCGCGGTCAACCGCACCATATACGGCCAGTTAGCGAGTCAGCCAACTCACATTGCACACAAAGGACGGCCACGTAAGGCAACTGTTTGTGAACTGCCAGGCATCATGGACAACACATGGACAAACATGGACAACAAATGGACAAACCATATGGACAGAATCGCTATGCGAAATCGCATCTCTCCCAGAAAGCAATGTCCAGAAGTGAATAACGTCATGCTACGAATAAAGCGTGAGAGTGCAGACCCAGTGGGCATACAGACCCAGTGGGCATACAGACCCAGTGGGCATACAGACCCAGTGGGCATACAGACCCAGTGGGCATACCGACCCAGTGGGCATACAGACCCAGTGGGCATACAGACCCAGTGGGCATACCGACCCAGTGGACATACAGACCCAGTGGGCATACAGACCCAGTGGGCATACCGACCCAGTGGGCATACAGACCCAGTGGGCATACAGGCCCAGTGGGCATACAGACCCAGTGAGTACACAGACCCAGTGGGCATACCGACCCAGTGAGGATACAGACCTATTGAGTATACAGACCCAGTGGGCATACAGACCCAGTGAGGATACAGACCCAGTGGGCATACAGACCCAGTGGGCATACAGACCCAGTGGGCATACAGACCCAGTGAGGATACAGACCCAGTGGGCATACAGACCCAGTGGGCATACAGACCCAGTGGGCATACATACCCAGTGGGCATACAGACCCAGTGGGCATACAGACCCAGTGGGCATACAGACCCAGTGGGCACAACAGACCCAGTGGGCATACAGACCCAGTGAGGATACAGACCTATTGAGTATACAGACCCAAGGAGCATACAGACCTAGTGAGTATACAGACCCAAGGAGCATACAGACCTAGTGAGTATACAGACCCAGTGGGCATACCGACCCAGTGGGCATACCGACCCAGTGAGGATACAGACCTATTGAGTATACAGACCCAAGGAGCATACAGACCTAGTGAGTACACAGACCCAGTGAGCATACAGACCTAGTGAGTATACAGACCCAAGGAGCATACAGACCTAGTGAGTATACAGACCCAGTGAGCATACAGACCTAGTGAGTATACAGACCCAGTGAGCATACAGACCTAGTGAGTACACAGACCCAAGGAGCATACAGACCTTGTGAGTATACAGACCCAGTGAGCATACAGACCTAGTGAGTACACAGACCCAAGGAGCATACAGACCTTGTGAGTATACAGACCCAGTGAGCATACAGACCTAGTGAGTATACAGACCTAGTGAGCATACAGACCCAGTGAGCATACAGACCCAGTGAGCATACAGACCTAGTGAGTATACAGACCTAGTGAGCATACAGACCCAGTGAGCATACGGACCCAGTGAGCATACAGACCTAGTGAGTATACAGACCTAGTGGGCATACATACCCAGTGAGGATACAGACCTATTGAGTATACAGACCCAGTGAGCATACAGACCTAGTGAGTATACAGACCCAGTGAGCATACAGACCTAGTGAGTACACAGACCCAAGGAGCATACAGACCTTGTGAGTATACAGACCCAGTGAGCATACAGACCTAGTGAGTACACAGACCCAAGGAGTATACAGACCTAGTGAGTATACAGACCTAGTGAGTATACAGACCCAGTGAGCATACAGACCTTGTGAGTATACAAACCTAGTGAGCATACAGACCCAGTGAGCATACAGACCCAGTGCCTGGCCTGGTTTACTAGCGAGAAGTTGCAGGGGCGAGAGTTGCCGTCCGGTTTTGACTGCCAAATTTAGGCAGTCAAAACGACCGCGAACCGCGTGCCCGGCAGACGCGAGCTTATTTTACAGGAACAAAAAACAAACTTGCACCGCGGGTGCACAAAATAAGCTTGAGGGTGCGTGTGCACCAGCGGCGTACCGCAGGGGATGGGAGGGGGGCAAACATCCACAGTTCCCCGTGATTGAAGTCTGGCGCAGCTTGAATACGACAGGCGACCTGAGGTCGGCCTCAGCTCGCCCCACAGTTGGTCGCGTGCCAACAGTGTCCGCGGACGTGGCTCCCGCCGTCAAACCCATGTGCGCCATGGCGTCGGCGCCGTCGGCATGTTACTTACCCGCACCACCAGATCAGCATCAGACGCAAACAGAACACGCGCGAACAACGGATGCGGAACAAAAACACATCACGGCGTCGGCTGACGCCAGTGGACACGGGCGAGGGCGAGACTGCACTGGTCGCTCGGGGGTGAGGCGAGGGCGAGACCGCACTGGTCGCTCGGGGGTGAGGCGAGGGCGAGGCCGCACTGGTCGCTCGGGGGTGAGGCGAGGGCGAGGCCGCACTGGTCGCTCGGGGGTGAGGCGAGGGCGAGACTGCACTGGTCGCTCGGGGGTGAGGCGAGGGCGAGACTGCACTGGTCGCTCGGGGGTGAGGCGAGGGCGAGGCCGCACTGGTCGCTCGGGGGTGAGGCGAGGGCGAGACTGCACTGGTCGCTCGGGGGTGAGGCGAGGGCGAGGCCGCACTGGTCGCTCGGGGGTGAGGCGAGGGCGAGGCTGCTCAACCATCGCGCCAGCGAACTTCGTGATGTTTTTTTTCCAGGCGTCACGATTGTGCATAGCTCTACTTTTGAATGTAAAAATGGCGGACGTGTTAGCTCGATACTTAGAGCGGGGGATGGTCAGATGATACAGGGGAGGGGGTGTCCCGTGAACATATTCCTCCATGAAAAGTGGCACTCCTATGGCCGAAAAGGCACCCTTACAGGAACACCGAGTACACCCTCTCCCACTCAACAGGCTGTTCAGCCAGACACCCCGTTAATACCAAAAGGCGTGCCCACCGTATGCTCAAGTGCACCCCGTTCCACCCTCACCGAATCTTCCGCCGAAGGCCTCTCCAGGACGCTCCTCTGAGGAAGCGGTGCCGCTGCAGACGAGCGCCCCGTGAAACCCTCAGGATCCACCTTTTTCTTTTTATTCGGTGGTTCACGACGCACTTTATACAATCTGCCAATCGGTGCCGCCCACACCGTTTCGCCGGTGGGCCGCGGGATTGGTAAACGTCCGAGCGGCGCGAGCGTTGAACCCGGGACCTTTACATCAAGAGTGCAACGCTCCAACCACTCGGCCATCTCCATCCGTTCCTACCCTTGGCTTGGGACGCAATGTGGTGATTGGAATGCACACAAGGCTACTTTAGCTGGTAATGCACACTCGAAGAACTCAACACGAAAGGCAACGCATTTGCTGACGGACACAATAAATCATGCCGCACGTTCAACATCTTCCCACGCTCAACAAACAAATGGTGCAAAAGGCTTCCTGATGGTGGCATACATCTCTCGGTTGCTACCGGTATTAATACGAGGAACACATACTAGTGACATCTATCGATGGAAATGGTAACTGATAGTACCGACTGCGCCGCGACGAACGCTCATAGCAATGGCGGCGCCACTATGTTCGCAAACGATATGATTGTGCAATGGGAGGCAGATGCCAGTCCAGTAAATAGCTTCTGTGGTGAATGCCTAGAGTTCCACATCTTTGTCTGAATTACCACTACTCACCTGCTTAAATCTACAGGCTAACGAAGACACACAATAAGTTACATCAACCACCATTAGCTGCATCACCGTGTGTGTATATGTTTACAGACGCCAAGCCACACATACAACACGCGCACGTGCGCACGCACGCACCAAGACGCATACAAAAGCATGCACCCCAAAAAGTCCAGAATGCCAAACCAACACAGCGGAATCTCAATTTGTCTCCGCACAGGAAATGTCTTGGCTACTCGCATTATCCTGACGCTCATTTAATCTACTGGTGACCTTAAAGCACTAGTTACTCCGTGCGCCACTAGATGTCAGGCCCAACTGCCGACTGTCGCCACGTGGGGGTGTACCGACCGAGCGAGCGCCGACTTCTCGTTCGCCTGCATCGGGCTTCTGCTCGTTTTGTAGCGAGCTCCTCACGGCTGGATCGGGCACATGCATTGCCAACGATCAATTTTGTTGGGAAGTGGATGACCGGAGCCGGGCTGATAATTAAGAGCTGTGTGCAGATCGTTCAGAGGCCGTGTCACACTTCGACGTGCTGGACGCGGTGCACGGTGCCAACACCAAGATAAGGAGTTGTCTGTTGGGTCCGGACACTTCCAGGAAACGCCTTGGTGGAGCTGCTTTATATATACCGCGCAAGTTAGCTTGCAAGCTGACAATCTCGTGTCGAAGTCGAGCATTCAGTTCGTCCGTAGGAACTATTTCGGAGCTGGGGAGGTAAAAACAGTTTCAAGATTGTTTTTCATGCCACCTCCATCGAGCGAAAAACAACGTCGTCCAAAATGCGCATGGAACGGTGGATGACCCTCCCGTCCTCCCCCTCCCCAATCCTATACAACTGAACATCTTCACGTCAGACATCCTTTGCAGCAGCCTTTGCAGCAGCCTTCTTTGAAAGCATTTCAAGCAATGCACAATTACGAAGTACCCGCTTGAAAAAAAAATCAGCTCCACTAACATCAACCACGCACGTTCACCGCAGCACATTTGGGCAACCACCACGATACCGACACACCGACCGCCGCCGCCGCCGCTCTGTGCCCGGCAGTGACGTCACCACCGCGGAGTGACGTCACCACTCGACCCGTCAGCCGTTCCCTGAGGTGCCGACGCGGCGCGCCGCTACTGGGACTTGCGCTTGTCGGCTGTGCGCGCGGCGCCCATCTCCTCCACGGCGCACCGGCGCGGAAACCAGCCGCGCGGCCGCTCCGACGGGCTGCCGGCCGGAGACGGGACCTGCCGCTCCCCGTACAGCCAGTACCTGCGGTACACACACACAGTCACCGTCAGACGGGTGGGTGCTGGGACCCGCCGCTCCCCGTACAGCCAGTACCTGTGGTACACACAGTCACCGTCAGACGGGTACTGGGACCCGCCGCTCCCCGTACAGCCAGTACCTGTGGTACACACACACGTCACCGTCAGAAGGGTACTGGGACCCGCCGCTCCCCGTACAGCCAGTACCTGTGGTACACACACAGTCACCGTCAGACGGGTACTGGGACCCGCCGCTCCCCGTACAGCCAGTACCTGTGGTACACACACAAGTCACCGTCAGACGGGTACTGGGACCCGCCGCTCCCCGTACAGCCAGTACCTGTGGTACACACACAAGTCACCGTCAGACGGGTACTGGGACCCGCCGCTCCCCGTACAGCCAGTACCTGTGGTACACACACAGTCACCGTCAGACGGGTACTGGGACCCGCCGCTCCCCGTACAGCCAGTACCTGTGGTACACACACACAGTCACCGTCAGACGGGTACTGGGACCCGCCGCTCCCCCGTACAGCCAGTACCTGTGGTACACACACACAGTCACCGTCAGACGGGTACTGGGACCCGCCGCTCCCCGTACAGCCAGTACCTGTGGTACACACACACAGTCACCGTCAGACGGGTACTGGGACCCGCCGCTCCCCGTACAGCCAGTACCTGTGGTACACACACACAGTCACCGTCAGACGGGTACTGGGACCCGCCGCTCCCCGTACAGCCAGTACCTGTGGTACACACACAAGTCACCGTCAGACGGGTACTGGGACCCGCCGCTCCCCGTACAGCCAGTACCTGTGGTACACACACACAGTCACCGTCAGACGGGTACTGGGACCCGCCGCTCCCCGTACAGCCAGTACCTGTGGTACACACAGTCACCGTCAGACGGGTACTGGGACCCGCCGCTCCCGTCGTACAGCCAGTACCTGTGGTACACACACACAGTCACCGTCAGACGGGTACTGGGACCTGCCGCTCCCCGTACAGCCAGTACCTGTGGTACACACAGTCACCGTCAGACGGGTACTGGGACCTGCCGCTCCCCGTACAGCCAGTACCTGTGGTACACACACACAGTCACCGTCAGACGGGTACTGGGACCCGCCGCTCCCCGTACAGCCAGTACCTGTGGTACACACAGTCACCGTCAGACGGGTACTGGGACCTGCCGCTCCCCGTACAGCCAGTACCTGTGGTACACACACACAGTCACCGTCAGACGGGTACTGGGACCCGCCGCTCCCCCGTACAGCCAGTACCTGTGGTACACACAAGTCACCGTCAGACGGGTACTGGCACCCGCCGCTCCCCGTACAGCCAGTACCTGTGGTACACACAGTCACCGTCAGACGGGTACTGGGACCCGCCGCTCCCCGTACAGCCAGTACCTGTGGTACACACACACAGTCACCGTCAGACGGGTACTGGGACCCGCCGCTCCCCGTACAGCCAGTACCTGTGGTACACACACACGTCACCGTCAGACGGGTACTGGGACCCGCCGCTCCCCGTACAGCCAGTACCTGTGGTACACACAGTCACCGTCAGACGGGTACTGGGACCCGCCGCCCCCCCGCACCCACTATCCGTGTGATACACACAGTCACCGTCAGACGGGTACTGGGACCCGCCGCTCCCCGTACAGCCAGTACCTGTGGTACACACAGTCACCGTCAGACGGGTACTGGGACCCGCCGCTCCCCGTACAGCCAGTACCTGTGGTACACACAGTCACCGTCAGACGGGTACTGGGACCCGCCGCTCCCCGTACAGCCAGTACCTGTGGTACACACAGTCACCGTCAGACGGGTACTGGGACCCGCCGCTCCCCCGTACAGCCAGTACCTGTGGTACACACAGTCACCGTCAGACGGGTACTGGGACCCGCCGCTCCCCGTACAGCCAGTACCTGTGGTACACACACACGTCACCGTCAGACGGGTACTGGGACCCGCCGCTCCCCGTACAGCCAGTACCTGTGGTACACACACAGTCACCGTCAGACGGGTACTGGGACCCGCCGCTCCCCGTACAGCCAGTACCTGTGGTACACACACACAGTCACCGTCAGACGGGTACTGGGACCCGCCGCTCCCCGTACAGCCAGTACCTGTGGTACACACACACAGTCACCGTCAGACGGGTACTGGGACCCGCCGCTCCCCGTACAGCCAGTACCTGTGGTACACACACAGTCACCGTCAGACGGGTACTGGGACCCGCCGCTCCCCGTACAGCCAGTACCTGTGGTACACACACAAGTCACCGTCAGACGGGTACTGGGACCCGCCGCTCCCCGTACAGCCAGTACCTGTGGTACACACACACAGTCACCGTCAGACGGGTACTGGGACCCGCCGCTCCCCGTACAGCCAGTACCTGTGGTACACACAAGTCACCGTCAGACGGGTACTGGGACCCGCCGCTCCCCGTACAGCCAGTACCTGTGGTACACACAAGTCACCGTCAGACGGGTACTGGGACCCGCCGCTCCCCGTACAGCCAGTACCTGTGGTACACACAGTCACCGTCAGACGGGTACTGGGACCCGCCGCTCCCCGTACAGCCAGTACCTGTGGTACACACACACAGTCACCGTCAGACGGGTACTGGGACCCGCCGCTCCCCGTACAGCCAGTACCTGTGGTACACACACAGTCACCGTCAGACGGGTACTGGGACCCGCCGCTCCCCGTACAGCCAGTACCTGTGGTACACACAAGTCACCGTCAGACGGGTACTGGGACCCGCCGCTCCCCCGTACAGCCAGTACCTGTGGTACACACACAGTCACCGTCAGACGGGTACTGGGACCCGCCGCTCCCCGTACAGCCAGTACCTGTGGTACACACACAGTCACCGTCAGACGGGTACTGGGACCCGCCGCTCCCCGTACAGCCAGTACCTGTGGTACACACAGTCACCGTCAGACGGGTACTGGGACCCGCCGCTCCCCGTACAGCCAGTACCTGTGGTACACACACAGTCACCGTCAGACGGGTACTGGGACCCGCCGCTCCCCGTACAGCCAGTACCTGTGGTACACACACACAGTCACCGTCAGACGGGTACTGGGACCCGCCGCTCCCCGTACAGCCAGTACCTGTGGTACACACACAGTCACCGTCAGACGGGTACTGGGACCCGCCGCTCCCCGTACAGCCAGTACCTGTGGTACACACACACAGTCACCGTCAGACGGGTACTGGGACCCGCCGCTCCCCGTACAGCCAGTACCTGTGGTACACACACACAGTCACCGTCAGACGGGTACTGGGACCCGCCGCTCCCCCGTACAGCCAGTACCTGTGGTACACACACAGTCACCGTCAGACGGGTACTGGGACCCGCCGCTCCCCCGTACAGCCAGTACCTGTGGTACACACAGTCACCGTCAGACGGGTACTGGGACCCGCCGCTCCCCGTACAGCCAGTACCTGTGGTACACACACACAGTCACCGTCAGACGGGTACTGGGACCCGCCGCTCCCCGTACAGCCAGTACCTGTGGTACACACACAGTCACCGTCAGACGGGTACTGGGACCCGCCGCTCCCCGTACAGCCAGTACCTGTGGTACACACACACAGTCACCGTCAGACGGGTACTGGGACCCGCCGCTCCCCGTACAGCCAGTACCTGTGGTACACACACACAGTCACCGTCAGACGGGTACTGGGACCCGCCGCTCCCCGTACAGCCAGTACCTGTGGTACACACACAGTCACCGTCAGACGGGTACTGGGACCCGCCGCTCCCCGTACAGCCAGTACCTGTGGTACACACAGTCACCGTCAGACGGGTACTGGGACCCGCCGCTCCCCGTACAGCCAGTACCTGTGGTACACACACACAGTCACCGTCAGACGGGTACTGGGACCCGCCGCTCCCCGTACAGCCAGTACCTGTGGTACACACACACAGTCACCGTCAGACGGGTACTGGGACCCGCCGCTCCCCGTACAGCCAGTACCTGTGGTACACACAGTCACCGTCAGACGGGTACTGGGACCCGCCGCTCCCCGTACAGCCAGTACCTGTGGTACACACAGTCACCGTCAGACGGGTACTGGGACCCGCCGCTCCCCGTACAGCCAGTACCTGTGGTACACACACAGTCACCGTCAGACGGGTACTGGGACCCGCCGCTCCCCGTACAGCCAGTACCTGTGGTACACACACACAGTCACCGTCAGACGGGTACTGGGACCCGCCGCTCCCCGTACAGCCAGTACCTGTGGTACACACAGTCACCGTCAGACGGGTACTGGCACCTGCCGCTCCCCAGTACAGCCAGTACCTGTGGTACACACACACAGTCACCGTCAGACGGGTACTGGGACCCGCCGCTCCCCGTACAGCCAGTACCTGTGGTACACACACACAGTCACCGTCAGACGGGTACTGGGACCCGTCGCTCCCCGTACAGCCAGTACCTGTGGTACACACAGTCACCGTCAGACGGGTACTGGGACCTGCCGCTCCCCGTACAGCCAGTACCTGTGGTACACACACAGTCACCGTCAGACGGGTACTGGGACCCGCCGCTCCCCCGTACAGCCAGTACCTGTGGTACACACACACAGTCACCGTCAGACGGGTACTGGGACCTGCCGCTCCCCGTACAGCCAGTACCTGTGGTACACACACAGTCACCGTCAGACGGGTACTGGGACCCGCCGCTCCCCGTACAGCCAGTACCTGTGGTACACACAGTCACCGTCAGACGGGTACTGGGACCCGCCGCTCCCCGTACAGCCAGTACCTGTGGTACACACACAGTCACCGTCAGACGGGTACTGGGACCCGCCGCTCCCCGTACAGCCAGTACCTGTGGTACACACAGTCACCGTCATACGGGTACTGGGACCCGCCGCTCCCCGTACAGCCAGTACCTGTGGTACACACAGTCACCGTCAGACGGGTACTGGGACCCGCCGCTCCCCGTACAGCCAGTACCTGTGGTACACACAGTCACCGTCAGACGGGTACTGGGACCCGCCGCTCCCCGTACAGCCAGTACCTGTGGTACACACAGTCACCGTCAGACGGGTACTGGGACCCGCCGCTCCCCGTACAGCCAGTACCTGTGGTACACACAGTCACCGTCAGACGGGTACTGGGACCCGCCGCTCCCCGTACAGCCAGTACCTGTGGTACACACACACAGTCACCGTCAGACGGGTACTGGGACCCGCCGCTCCCCGTACAGCCAGTACCTGTGGTACACACACACAGTCACCGTCAGACGGGCACTGGGACCCGCCGCTCCCCGTACAGCCAGTACCTGCGGTACACACAGTCACCGTCAGACGGGTACTGGGACCCGCCGCTCCCCGTACAGCCAGTACCTGTGGTACACACAGTCACCGTCAGACGGGTACTGGGACCTGCCGCTCCCCGTACAGCCAGTACCTGTGGTACACACAGTCACCGCCAGACGGGTACTGGGACCCGCCGCTCCCCGTACAGCCAGTACCTGTGGTACACACACAGTCACCGTCAGACGGGTACTGGGACCCGCCGCTCCCCGTACAGCCAGTACCTGTGGTACACACACACACAGTCACCGTCAGACGGGTACTGGGACCCGCCGCTCCCCGTACAGCCAGTACCTGTGGTACACACACAGTCACCGTCAGACGGGTACTGGGACCCGCCGCTCCCCGTACAGCCAGTACCTGTGGTACACACAGTCACCGTCAGACGGGTACTGGGACCCGCCGCTCCCCGTACAGCCAGTACCTGTGGTACACACAGTCACCGTCAGACGGGTACTGGGACCCGCCGCTCCCCGTACAGCCAGTACCTGTGGTACACACACACACTCACCGTCAGACGGGTACTGGGACCCGCCGCTCCCCGTACAGCCAGTACCTGTGGTACACACACAGTCACCGTCAGACGGGTACTGGGACCCGCCGCTCCCCGTACAGCCAGTACCTGTGGTACACACACACAGTCACCGTCAGACGGGTACTGGGACCCGCCGCTCCCCGTACAGCCAGTACCTGTGGTACACGCAGTCACCGTCAGACGGGTACTGGGACCCGCCGCTCCCCGTACAGCCAGTACCTGTGGTACACACACAGTCACCGTCAGACGGGTACTGGGACCCGCCGCTTCCCGTACAGCCAGTACCTGCGGTACACACACACAGTCACCGTCAGACGGGTACTGGGACCCGCCGCTCCCCGTACAGCCAGTACCTGTGGTACACACAGTCACCGTCAGACGGGTACTGGGACCCGCCGCTCCCCGTACAGCCAGTACCTGTGGTACACACACACACAGGGTCACTGACCTGCCACGCACATGCAGTGTCAGAACCTGTGAACACGTCACAAACAAACAGAGTGGAAATAATAGTTTTTTTTGTTAGGTGCGAGATGTCGAAACGAGCACAGTAGGATGTCTAAATTTGCCATGGAATTAATGTCCTTTAAATTGCTCCTGATGTCTTTCAGACTCAAATTTGAGCTAATGGCGTACTTCTGACTGTACCTTTGTCACTTGTTCTGATATTCATAATTTAAGAAGAGCTATATCCTTGACAGCGAGAAAAAAAACTTATGCTATAAACTGGTATTGTATGCCATATCATATCATAGGTAATCCCTTTACCTGAAATTGCGTTGTGAAATGTTCGTGTATTTGTCCTTTATCGAGGGCATGCGCATGATGATTATGAACGAGATACTGCTAGAAAGGATACACGAAAACTTCATCGAATCACGCATCACGAAGCAGGATGTCCATACTTTTTGGAGAAGGATGTCGATTGATTGCTCAGAAAGTGGTATATTCCATCCAATTTCACGAGTACTTTATCACTGCAAACAAAGACGGCATCTAGCACATACGACGTCAGCGTATGTCACCTCTGACATGGCGTGACCGGTCAGACCTGTCATGCCGTGACATGTCACATGTCAGACCTGTCATACCGTGACCTGAAATGCTGTGATCTGTCACCTGTCAGACCTGTCACCCGTGACCTGTCACGCAGCGGTGGATGTCATAGGCGTTGGTAGTTTACGACTGCACATCTCAGAGATACAGATAGAGAGGGATAGGATGAGGACGAGGTTGAGGATGAGGACGATGATGAGGGTGGGCGATGGAGAGGGCGATGGCGAGGGTGAAGGAGAGGAAGAGGGAGAGGGCGGATAAGGGGAGGGAGGAGTGGATAAGGGAGATGGAGTGGGAGAGGGTGAACGAGATGAAGAGGGTGGGGTGAGAGATATAAAGGGAGAAGGGGAGAGGGAGAGGGAGAGGGAGAGGAGAGAGGGAGTGGAAAGAGAGCGAGAGAGAGAGAGAGAGAGAGAGAGAGAGAGAGAGAGAGAGAGAGAGAGAGAGAGAGAGAGAGAGAGAGAGAGAGAGAGAGAGAGAGAGAGAGAGAGAGAGAGAGATAGAGATAGAGAGAGAGAGATAGAGAGATAGAGAGAGAGAGAGAGAGATAGACAGAGAGATAGACAGAGATATAGACAGAGATATAGACAGAGACAGAGATATAGACAGAGACAGAGATATAGACAGAGACAGAGATAGAGACAGAGACAGAGATATAGACAGAGACAGAGACAGAGACAGAGACAGAGACAGAGACACAGAGACAGAGAGAGAGACAGAGAGACAGAGAGACAGAGAGACAGAGAGACAGAGAGACAGAGAGACAGAGAGACAGAGAGACAGAGACAGAGAGACAGAGAGACAGAGAGACAGAGAGACAGAGACAGAGAGACAGAGAGACAGAGAGACAGAGAGACAGAGAGACAGAGAGACAGAGAGACAGAGAGACAGAGAGACAGAGAGACAGAGAGACAGAGAGACAGAGAGACAGAGAGACAGAGACAGAGAGACAGAGAGACAGAGAGACAGAGAGACAGAGAGACAGAGAGACAGAGAGACAGAGAGACAGAGAGACAGAGAGACAGAGAGACAGAGAGACAGAGAGACAGAGAGACAGAGAGAACAGAGAGACAGAGAGACAGAGAGACAGAGAGACAGAGAACAGAGAGACAGAGAGACAGAGAGACAGAGAGACAGAGAGACAGAGAGACAGAGAGACAGAGAACAGAGAGAAGAGACAGAGAGACAGAGAGACAGAAGAGACAGAGAGACAGAGAGACAGAGAGACAGAGAGACAGAGAGACAGAGAGACAGAGAGACAGAGAGACAGAGAGACAGAGAGACAGAGAGACAGAGAGACAGAGAGACAGAGAGACAGAGAGAGAGAGAGAGAGAGAGAGAGAGAGAGAGAGAGAGAGAGAGAGAGAGAGAGAGAGAGAGAGAGAGAGAGAGAGAGAGAGAGAGGATTTCGTGGCGGTCGACTGTGAATTCCTGTCATTTACTGGCAGGCTGATAAATGTACTGAGACCTCGTGTTTCCAAGTCATAATTCACGTACCAAAGGGGTGTGGGCAAAGGCAGAACGGATGTGAAATAAATCTTGCTGGCCGGTGCATCCACTAGAAAATATTAATTTCCTTGCACCGGTGGGGGTATTGTGACGGTGCCCTGCCGTGTACTCCCTCCTCATGTAATGACCTCCTCGTGACACCGGTGGGGGTATTGTGACGGTGCCCTGCCGTGTGTTCCCTCATGACCTCCTCGTGACACCAGTGAGGGTATTGTGACGGTGCCCTGCCGTGTGTCTCCTTCTCATGTCATGACCTCCTCGTGACACCGGTGGGGGTATTGTGACGGTGCCCTGCCGTGTACTCCCTCCTCATGTCATGACCTCCTCGTGACACCGGTGGGGGTATTGTGACGGTGCCCTGCCGTGTACTCCCTCCTCATGTCATGACCTCCTCGTGACACCAGTGAGGGTATTGTGACGGTGCCCTGTCGTGTGCTCCCTCCTCGTGTCATGACCTCCTCGCTCTCGGTCGGCACGTACTTCCGCCAGCGTGACACCACCACGCAGTCGCCCCGGCCGACGGCGAGCCGACTCTCGTCCGTGCAGGGCGGGTGGCAGCACACCCGCAAACCTGCGGCACATACGGCATACATCAGCACACATCAGCACGCCCGCACACCTGTGGCACACATCAGCACATACGACACACATCAGTACATATGGCACATATATCAGCACACCGCAGCACATATATCAGCACACCTGCGGCACATACGGCACACATCAGCACACCTGTGACACAAACGGCACACATCAGCACATACGCCACACTTATCAGCACACCTGCCGCATATACGGCACACATCAGTACATACGGCACATATCAGCCAGCACACATGCATATATATTAGCACACCTGTGGCACACACGGCACACACCACCACATACGACACACAGCAGGCCACCTGAGGCACATACGACACACATATTAGCACATCTGCGGCACACACGGCACATATCAGCACATACAGCATACAATCAGCACACCTGCGCCACAAACGGCACATATATCAGCACACCTGGCGCACGTACGGCTCACATGAGCACATATCGCACACATATCAGCACATCTGCGGCACATATCAGCGCGTACGGCACACATAGCAGCACACCTGAGAAACACAGCACACGCCTGTACACCTGCGGCACATACACATGGGGTACACGCCAGTACACCTGTGGCAAATACACATAGGGCACACGCCAGTACACCTGCAGCACATATTTTTGAAGGAGCAGGCTTGATCTGTATGTTCAGAAGGCCTCGTTTTCAGGGAAAAAAGCTCGTTCAGCGGGCGAAGATGGCAGGGAATGGAGACGATTCGTTTCGTCTTGATTTTTAAGTTTGCAGGATCATAAAATCCCAAGCATTAAGGGGGCGGGTACACTTGGGTGTGCATCCAAGCATGCACCACATACCCGCATGCTTTGGGCGTTAGCGAACACGCAACATCAGCAACCACGATGACAAGACATTAATTACAACTTGGTGTAGCATTCCGCAACCTATTCACCTAATGAAACTCTCGCCGGTCGGGAACCGAACCAGCAGCGCCGACAGATTTTCAATGATGCATAATAGCATAACATTGGCTATCACATGCATAGCTCTTCTCACGAACAGTAGTAAAGCACGTGAGAACCGCACCGGATTGGTAAGAAAGGATCAACAAAGCCGAAAAGCGTGCGCCGCCCGGGAATCGAACCCGGGTCGCAAGAATGGGAATCTTGCATGATACCACTACACCAGCGGCGCGGTGGGATGCCGAGGCTCTGTAACGTAGCTAAATTATGCCGAATCTCACGGTCAAACGAATCGACCTTCTACTGGAAGGTGGCCTGGGCTACAAAGACATTTTTGACATCGGGACGCGGGGGCGAAGGTGAAGTTTCTTATACGTTTGGTCGGGCTCTGATCCCACCATCTTTTCCTGGACCACACCAACTTCGTGAAGCATGCGTCTAAAAAATAGAAAGTGCAAAAACCGTAACCGACCGAATACCGAGCATATTCTGCGCGCCCGGGATACTATTTATGGGATTTCCGATGGATTTTATTTGGCGTCCGGATGGCTTCCAACGGCACCATGGATGTAACCTCGCCCCGGTATCTGAGTTGGTTAGAGCGCCGGCCTGTACTGGTCTCTCGTGTCCCGGCAACACAGGGTTCGAGTCGCTTCACGGGCTCGCATTTAACTGGGAGGGTCGGTTGGCAGCTGGCCAGATAGGGCCGGGACGAGCTACCGGGGCGGCCGTGTCGGTGCATTGACGGCACGTTAAACTCCCGGCCAAAATTATGCCGTTGAAGTGGAATTCACTGATCGGGTGGTGGGGCTGGGGTTCACGCAACAAGCTCTGCTTAGCAATAGAACCATGGTTCATAAAGCCATCCCAAGCAAGAATTCGGACTGAATAAAAAAATATTCCGAACAGGCCACACATTATCGTAGCTTCTTTGTCGTCCGAACGGTCTCGGGCAGGGTTGGATTTGTGCTTTGCAATTCTGGGTGTGGAGAGCACAATTTTGTGCCGAGCGAATACGGAGAGGATGTTTTTCTTCAAACCTGCGACATCAGAATCTTAGTTTGCACTTTCCAGCGAGTCTTGTGCACTTTATCAGATGGCATTTCATTGTCAAACAGTACCATTCGACCATACAATGAGAGAAATGAGGATGCATTTCTGGAGAGGACACCCGCTCTGAATGCCGAAAAAAAACAGGAGCCGCCTACTTTCCGAGCCCGGTCTTGAACGCACGCGGTATCCAAGTTTTGATGTGACGCCCGTTGTGAGACTAATGGACTGTTCACACCTAGCGTAATCTCGACGCACTGTCGAAATCGACGCAAAGCTAGCGGACAGTTAGCATGGGGCCCAACGAGTCTGCCGATTCTGCCGGCCTTGCGTCAGCTATCTGCCGAGTCCTACAAAAAGCTGGCGATTTCCGAGCGGACAAAGTTGGGTTTTCTCAACTTTTTCCGCTCGGCGCACCAGCGGCCTTGACGCAAGGTCGACAGACTGCTCGGGGTAAACTGCGGTCGCCATATTTACTGATCTTCGATTATATATTTGCTGCTATATTTGCTGATCTTCACTGGTCTGTCGACGCGTCGAAATTACGCCCAGTGCGTCGGGATTACGCCTAGTCCGTCATTGCGCTGGCTTTTTGCGTCGAGATTACGCTAGGTGTGAACAGTCCTTTAGTCCCTGTGCACCACCCGGCGCGTTGTATGCCAACCTGTGGTGCCAGATACAGATATTTGATTACCAGATGCGTTGCGATTTTCAGTTGCAGCGTGCTGGCACTCCAAAATTAAACCAAAAGATAGCTGTGATGGACAACGAGGGGACAGCAACCGACGACAAACTGAAAAGATAGCTGGGGCAGACAAGGAGGGTACAATTATTGACGAAAATGAAAGGCAAAGGGCAAAACGCACGCTTTACTGGGTGCCACACTAAATCAGATTCTGATAATTTTGAGGGGGCCGCGGTAGCTCAGTTGGTGGAACGTCGGACTCTTGAGCGCAAGATTGTGGGTTCGAATCTCACAGCCGACGACGTTTACCGAGTCCACCCGCGACCATTCGGCGTGAGATTGGTCTCTCTCACAAGGTTGTTCTTTTCATTCTGATAATTTTGGTGTCGTATACCACCGTCACACTCCTGCCTCGACCAGCTCGGCGGCACAACACTGACCCGGGGCGGCAAGGTCATCCTTAGCACAGGAAACCCCAGCTGAGAGTACGCGGCGGGTCCGGAGTTCATACTCTCCGAGTCACCCCTCCCTCCCGAGTCCGAGTCACACTGACCTTTAGAGATGGGCAGACAAGTCCACCCTGCCACCACGCCGGTCAACTGACCTTTGGAGACGGGCAGACAAGCCACCCTGCCACCACGCCGGTCACACTGCCATTTAGATATGGGCAGACAAGTCCACCCTGCCACCACGCGGAACTGACCTTGAGATGGGCAGACAAGTCCACCCGCCACCACGCGGTATGACCGGAAGGGCAGACAAGTCCACCTGCCACCACGCCGGTAACTGACCTTGGAGACGGGCAGACAAGTCCACTGCCACGCCGGTCACATGCCCTTTAGAGATGGGGAAAGTCAACGCGGTAACGACCTTGAGACGGGCAGACAAGTCCACCCTGCCACCACGCCGGTCCAACTGACCTTTGGAGACGGGCAGACAAGTCCACCCTGCCACCACGCCGGTCACACTGCCCTTTAGATATGGGCAGACAAGTCCACCCTGCCACCACGCCGGCCCAACTGACCTTTAGAGATGGGCAGCCAGGAGCCGGAGTAGTCTTCGATGATGGCGTATTCACGCATCCTGGCTCGCTTCTCGGCCTTCTGCTGCAGCTGCTCGACCTGTGTGGATCGGTCACAGGTCAGGTAACATATCAGGACACGTATCAGACGTTAGGTTAGAGGTCAGACGTTTGTTCACAGGTCAGACGTTAGGTCACAGGTTAGACATTAGGTTACGTATCAGAGGTTGGGTCACATAATAGAGGCTAGGTCACAGGTCAGGTCACAGATCAGACGTTATGTCACATATCAGAAGTTAGGTGAAATATCAGAGGTAAGGTCTCAGATTAGAGGTTAGGTCACAGATTAGAGGCTAGGTCACAGGTCAGGTACCAGGTCACAGGCCAGACATCAGACATTAGGTCACAGGTTAGGGCAGAGGTCATGCCAGACATCACGAAGTGCCGACACATGCCAGCCCAAGTGGCAGGTCTGTCTGATATCAGGCCAGAGATCACAAGGTCAGGTCAGAGATCAGGTCAAGCCACAGGCCAGGCCACACACATGACAAGTGTTCTAACCGGCTCGCCATCGGCATATACTAGCTACACACCGGTATTGGCCGTCTCACGTCAGCGTGTACCGGTTATATCCGGTATTGGTCGGCTCACCGTCAGCGTGTACTGGTTATATCCGGTATTGGTCGGTTCACCGTCAGGGTGTACCGATTATATCCGGTATTGGCCGTCTCACCGTCAGCGTGCACCGGTTATATCCGGCTTTGGTCGGCTCACCGTCAGCGTGCACCGGTTATATCCGGTTTTGGCTGGCTCACCGTCAGCGTGTACTGGTTATATCCGGTATTGGTCGGTTCACCGTCAGGGTGTACCGGTTATATCCGGTATTGGTCGGCTCACCGTCAGCGTGCACCGGTTATATCCGGTATTGGTCGGCTCACCGTCAGCGTGTACCGGTTATATCCGGTATTGGTCGGCTCACCGTCAGCGTGTACCGGTTATATCCGGTATTGGTCGGCTCACCGTCAGGGTGTACCGGTTATATCCGGTATTGGTCGGTTCACCGTCAGGGTGCACCGGTTATATCCGGTATTGGCCGGCTCACCGTCAGGGTGCACCGGTTATATCCGGTATTGGTCGGCTCACCGTCAGCGTGCACCGGTTATATCCGGTATTGGTCGGCTCACCGTCAGGGTGTACCGGTTATATCCGGTATTGGTCGGCTCACCGTCAGCGTGTACCGGTTATATCCGGTATTGGTCGGCTCACCGTCAGGGTGCACCGGTTATATCCGGTATTGGTCGGCTCACCGTCAGGGTGTACCGGTTATATCCGGTATTGGTCGGTTCACCGTCAGGGTGTACCGGTTATATCCGGTATTGGTCGGCTCACCGTCAGCGTGTACCGGTTATATCCGGTATTGGTCGGCTCACCGTCAGCGTATACCGGTTATATCCGGTATTGGTCGGCTCACCGTCAGCGTGTACCGGTTATATCCGGTATTGGTCGGCTCACCGTCAGCGTGCACCGGTTATATCCGGTATTGGTCGGCTCACCGTCAGCGTGTACTGGCCACAGCCGGCCCGCACGGGCCACGTGAGGCCGTCGTCGGCCAACTCGGACGGCGGCCACATCACCATGCGCCAGTTGAGCCAGCCGCCCAGGTCGTACGGGTTGGGGAACGACTCGGGCCGCAGCGCCGCCTCCTCTGACGTCACGTCCTCGCCCTGGCCAATCACGGCGCGGCGTCAGGTCGGCCGGCCGGCGGCGGCCAATCGCACGGCTGAGTCGAGACAAAACCCGAACACGGGGCGGAGTCGGGCGGGAAAACCCGGTGACAGCCAATCACCGCGTGGCGCGGAAGTTGGGCGGCCAATCAGCAGGCTGCATTTGCCGAGGTTGCTCCAGACCAAGCCGTTGATGTTGCAGCAGGGCGCCGCGCGTCGGACGTGACGGACGGGGCCAGTTGCACTCAGCAAGTTGAACATCACGGTGGCCGAAGTTGAAAGGAATGCCACTGCACAGAACCCAACAGAGGAGGCTGACGTGACGCACGCCCGTGAACGATTGCGGGGAATTCTGCACACGCAAAACATAAAACAACATGAAGTCATCCAGTCATATAATGTTAGTGCATAATTGGAGCCACATATCCAGAGTTCTAAGGACGACATCTACCACAGCATCTAGATTCACATATGACAACACAAATATGACGATTCCCGGTGTTGAAATCAGCCTGCGGATGTTCACTAGAGCTCCCGTAACACACGCGTGACTCACCTGCATGAAGGTAACTTTGTCCACCTAACTTTCGCCATCTCACCACTCCACATTGTAGAATACAAAAAAAACACGATTACTGAACTGGATAAATTTGTCCACCCTGCTTCCCATACGATAATTCAGCTAAGATTATTCACATATGACAACACAAATATGACAATTCCCGGTGTTGAAATCAGCCTGCGGATGTCGCCATATGTAGCGCTGCCTACGAAAACGGCCGCCTGAGCGCAAAGTTTTGATCGAATTTCAGTTCACCACTAGTTGCTGAAATTACCGCAGCATCCACGACTTTACGAATTTACAAGATTATACGAAACAACCGCAAACAGACGCGAAGCATCCACTATATTTTGACTTCCAGTCTACAGCTGGATGGAGGTTAAACTTCAAGCAGTCTTTTTCGTCATCATTATCTGTTGCTTCACGCAGCGGTACGTTTCGACTGCGTGCGCATGATTCGAGCTTCAAAATGGCCCCACGAGCTTCAAAGAGCTTCAACATGGCGCCAATGCGTTGCGCGAACCAGCCCACCCCGCCAGTGCCATTTCCGCCTTTAACGAAAAACCACACTTAGAGCCAGTTTCATTCAGCAACACCGATCACATCCAGCGCATCAAGCCGCCGAACACTAGACGGATACCGACTGCACAACGTCGCCACCACATGAAGCCTTTGGGAAACGGGAATGGGATTTGGGGAACCTTGGGAGAAGTGGGATTAGACGCATACAAACACGGCAAACAACCTATCTGCCACGTCACCTGGGGTGTGTCACTCACCTGCTCGGTGGGTACTGAGGAGGGTGGTGGTGGTGGGGGGGCAGTGGGTGTGGTGGGGGAAGCCACTAACCTGCTGGGTTGGGTATGGAGGAGGGTCTCTAACCTGCTGGGTGAGGTATGTAGGAGAGTCACTAACCTGCTGAGTGGGGTATGTGGGAGAGTCCCTAACCTGCTGGATGGGGTATGTGTATTGTATTGACTTACAAGTACATCCACGCAGCTGGTGGCTATTATTGCACAGGATGGATATGAATAAATAAATCAGCTAAATGGCAAAGGACGTAGCGATTAAGGACGTTGCATTCTAGAGCACTGCAGCCAGTCGGCGCCGGCTCAATAGACTGAAACAAGGACAGAGGGTAGGTATCGGGTCAAGGAATGGAAGGGTGCTGAGAAATCAAGGGCAAGGTGCGTGCACATAAATTATACAATAAGAAGCATGTGGGAGACTCAATGTGGGAGAGTGCCTAACCTGCTGGGTGGGGTATATGGGAGAGTGCCTAACCTGCTGGGTGTGGTATGCAAGAGAGTGCCTAACCTGCTGGGTGAGGTATGTGGGAGAGTCACTAACCTGCTGAGTGGGGTGGGGTATGTGGGAGAGTCCGCAACCTGCTGGATGGGGCATGTGGGAGGGTCCCTGACCTGCTCCTGCCGCTCCAGCAGCTGGCCCAAACGGCGCTGGAAGATCAGCCGGCGCCGGTAGACAGCCTTCTCCAGGATCCAGTCCTCCACGCCGGTCCGGTTACGCACGATCGACAGCGTCTGCCAGACAAAGCCAGGTCACACCGGGTCACAGTGTCTTCCCGAGGTCACACCGGGTCACGAGGTTTCACAGAAGTCACACCGGGTCACAATGTCCTCCTGAGAGGTCGCACCAGGTCACAATGTCCTCCTGAAGTGGAATGTCCTCCTGAGAGGTCGCACCAGGTCACAATGTCCTCCTGAGAGGTCGCACCAGGTCCCAATGTCTTCCCGAGGTCACACCGGGTCGCAATGTCCTCCTGAGAGGTCACACCAGGTCATAATGTCCTCCTGAGAGGTCGCACCAGGTCACAATGTTCTCCCGAGATCACACCGGGCCACAATGTCTTTCCAGGGTCAAATCAGGCCACAATATTTTCCAGAGGTCATACCGGGCCACAATATCCATCCGAGGTCACACCGAGCCACAATGTCCTCCCGAGGTCACACCAGGGCACAATGTTTTCCAGAGGTCACACCAGGCCACAATGTTCTCCGGAGGTCACACCATACGACAATATCCTCCCGAGGTCACACCGGGCCACAACACCCTCCCGAGGTCACACCGGGCCACAACGCCCTCCCGAGGTCACACCGGGCCAAAACGCCCTCCCGAGGTCACACCGGGCCACAATGTCCTCCCAGGAGCCGGTGTGGTCTTCCCCACTACATGGCTCTGAAACTCCGTAAGCCAGGTCGTCGGAGTGGACGATTTGGGAAGATGGTGCAAGGATAACATATTCCGAGAAAAATGCATAAGCATAAACATAATATAAGCAATAAGTAAAAAGCATAAGTATAGGCAGAATAACAAAAACATAGCAAAAAGCTATTTGCCGTCATTTCGAGGCTTGAAGGCACGAAATTTCAATGTTTGGTGAAAATCGGGGTACTAAGCATGTCGAGGGTTTGAGACGCTGGAGCTCTGACACGGCCCTAACTGACACACACCACTTTAGTTGATGCGAACTGAGCAGCATACATCCAGGAAACAACTTCCTCACCGACACGAAACCTGCCGCAGGAAAACCTCACACTATGCACAAGCATCGCACCACTACGCCACATCACACAGCAACACGTCACCACCACACAGCAACACGTCACCACCAACTCACATCACACAGCAACACGTCACCACCACCCCACATCACACAGCAACACGTCACCACCACCCCACATCACACAGCAACACGTCACCACCACCTCACATCACACAGCAACACGTCACCACCACCCCACATCACACAGCAACACGTCACCACCACCTCACATCACACATCAACACCTCACCATCACCTCACATCACACATCAACACCTCACGCCACATACAAATACCACAGCTCGCACACAGCAACATCTCACAGCACACAGCAACATCTCACATCACATGGCAACGCTACAGCTGGCACACAGCAACACCTCACACCACAGCAGGCACACAGCAACACCTCACACCACACAGCAACACCACAGCCAGCACATAGCAACACCTCACACCAAACAGCAACATCACAGCAACAACCCACACCACAAGCAGCAAAACCCACACCACACAACACCACAGCCGCACACAGCGACACCTCACCTGGTAGACGAACAGCATCCCGACGGCCATCACCACGCCGATGGCCAGGCCGAGGCAGAACAGGCACAGCATGAGCGCGTGCAGGCTCATGACGATGGGCTGGGCGGCGGGCGGCCAGCGGTGGTAGATCTGCGGACAGGGGCGGGGAGTCGGATCGATCGTCACCTCAATGTTCAGTGTGGTCGGGGTCAGGCTGGGTGGGAGGGGATGGGAGGAGATGGGAGGGGAGGGGAGGAGATGGGAGGGGAGGGGAGGGGAGGGGAGAAGAGGTTGGTTATTGGTTTTACGACACGTCGACCGTTGAGTCATGTAGCGTCGCCAATCTCTCACGCCGATTGGTCGCGGGCGAAGAGTAGCGACAGGTGAGACTCGAACTCACAACCTTTCGATTGTAATACGAGCATTTTACCCCTAGACCAGTCGTCCCCAGAGGAGAGGAGAGGAGAGGAGAGGAGAGGAGGGAGAGAGGAGAGGAGAGGGAGAGGAGAGGAGAGGAGAGGAGAGGAGAGGAGAGGAGGGGAGGGGGGAGAGGAGGGGAGGGAGGGAGGGGGGAGGGGAGGGGAGGGGAGGGGGAGGGGAGGGGAGGAGGGGAGGGAAGGAGAGGAGAGGGGAGGAGAGGGGAGGGGGAGAGAGATGTGCGTGACTCATACAGGCCTGTCGTGTCCAGCATTAACCGACGAGCTGAGTTTGTTTGGGACCTAGGCAGAGCCACCAGCTAGATGACCTATCACAAGTCAGGTGACCTCTCACGGATCAGGTGACCTCTTACGTGTTCCCTATCACAGAGCGCCGAAATCATCACGCATCACGTAGTGAATCTGTGTAGGACTTGCGACTTGCATTCAGGCCTTCCCAGTGGCGCACCCAGGATTTGCGCTAGGGGAGGGGAGACGGATTTGGAGTGGGCCCACCCACCCAATTACAAACACGTTCTTGGACTTCGACCACTATTTCTTTCAAAAGGGCTCCATTTTTACCTCTTTTTTAAATATAACGATTCGTGACCAACTTAATTGCCCTGTAAAGGGGGCCAAATCTACCATCGTTTCTGAGTCACCGGATTTCAACCCCTCCCATCCTGTTCGATGGTTTTTCTCTTGACATCCCTTGACAAGTCACCTCACACGGCTGAAATTGCACCTACGCAAATCAATGAAAAATGTAAAGTTTTCCAATTTCAGGCATTCCAGTTAATAACACCCAGTGGCCAAAACGTTCGCGCTGCTGGTGACGCTATGGCTGGTGACGTCATGGCTGGTGACGTCATGGCTGGTGACGCCACGGCTGGTGACGCCATGGCTGGTGACGCTACGGCTGGTGACGCTATGGCTGGTGACGCCATGGCTGGTGACGTCATGGCTGGTGACGCCACGGCTGGTGACGCTATGGCTGGTGACGCCATGGCTGGTGACGCCATGGCTGGTGACGCCATGGCTGGTGACGCCACGGCTGGTGACGCTACGGCTGGTGACGCCATGGCTGGTGACGCCATGGCTGGTGACGCCACGGCTGGTGACGCTACGGCTGGTGACGCCACGGCTGGTGACGCCACGGCTGGTGACGCCACGGCTGGTGACGCCACGGCTGGTGACGCTATGGCTGGTGAAGCTACGGCTGGTGACGCCTTGGCTGGTGACGCCATGGCTGGTGACGCTACGGCTGGTGACGCTACGGCTGGTGACGCCATGGCTGATGACGCTATTACTGGTGACGCCACGGCTGGTGACGCCACGACTGGTGACGCCACGGCTGGTGACGCCACGGCTGGGTCCGGCCATGGGCACCAGCCGCGGGCCGGACTGCCACCCGCTGTGCCCACCTCCCGGCTGTCCATTTCACAGCAGCATTGCCACATTCGCGACTGAGGCGACGTGAACATCGCAGACGAAACATCACGATCCCTGCCATTTCTTTACATGACTTGTCGCAGGCGCAGAGGGGCTTTGCACAGCAATTGTTTGCAGCATTAAGGACTTATGCAGCCCCTGAGGAAACTAGTAGCCTGAAGACAGGCAGCAGAAGATGAGGTTTTTTTTATGAAAGGCTGACTTCGCTGAAAATGATTCAGCTAGATAATCATGGTGGCGTCATAGTGCAACTCTTCTGGACTCACGCCGGTGTACACGTGGTAGAGGGTGTACCCCTGCTGGACTCACGCTGGTGAACACGTCGTAGAGGGTGTACCTCTGCTGGACTCACGCCGGTGAACACGTGGGAGAGGGTGTACCCCTGCTGGACTGATCCCGGTGAACATGTGGTAGAGAGTGTACCTCTGCTGGACTCACGCCGGTGAACACGTGGTAGAGGGTGTAGCTCATGAGGCCGGCGCCGTACACGGAGCCCAGCACGGCCAGCAGCAGAAAGTAGGTGAAGTAGGCGTGGTTGCGGTGGCCCACGCACGCGTTGATCCACGGGCAGTGGTGGTCCATCTTCATCACACATCGGTTACCTGAGCACGCCATACACTGGTTACTATCCCACAACACGACGCTAGGCTACCACAACACACCGCCAGACACTGGCTACCAGCCCACAACACGACGCCAGGCTACCACAACACACCGCCAGACATTGGCTACCAGCCCACAACACGACGCTAGGCTACCACAACACCGCCAGACACTGGCTACCAGCCCACAACACGACGCCAGGCTACCACAACGCAACGCCAGACATTGGCTACCAGCCCACAACAGACGTGTACAATGGCTGGCTCTGTAACCATGGTGATACGTTTGTGGTAGAAATTGGTGGAACATTTCACCTTTTTGAATGCTGAATCGACGTCCTTTCGGATCAATTTCGAACACAATGCTTATGGATGTGCTTAGAGTCTGCATTTCGTGCTGAAAACAGTGCTTTATTTATAATTTAGGAATTATCATGCACATGATTATTATTATGGACAGTGCAACACACACTTCATGATACAATTACAGGTACTGTGACCTAACATAGTGCGATGTGTTATATAATTACCCCTAAACACAACGAAAGTATGCTGTTACAAGCATCTTATTGGCTTTCATAATCTTACAGGAGCTGATAAATAATTGTGTGACAGTCCATGGCGAATTTCGACATTCTGCTGAGTTCTTTTGGATGTTGCACATCAAATGAAAACCATTACTTTAACCCCGTGCAACCACTGCCTGGAGCAACACTGAACAAGAGATACCAGGCAGGAGGAACAGAATGAACTTTGGCACAAGACAGTGAATTGATAAAAGTGCTTTGATGTGAAATGGCTGGGCGCGGGAGATCTCTTACTATTAAAAGTATCCGTGTCCATTAACAATACAAAGTATCCGTGTCCATTAACAATACAAAGTATCCATGTCCATTAACAATACAAAGTATCCGTGTCCATTAACAATACAAAGATAGATGCTAATGAACGACGATATTGCGGATGAGAGAACTGAAAGCAAATAAGCAGGGGAAATGGGACCGGGTGGCATGATGTACATCACAGACACGTCGGCAGCCAATACTGAAGCTATCGTGTGCACATCACAGAAACGTCGGCAGCCAACACTGAAGCTATTGTGTGCACGTCACAGACATCGGCAGCCAACACTGAAGCTTTGGCAAAATCGGCAGCCAATACTGGAGCTATTGTGTGCACATCACATACGAAACACGTCGGCAGCCAACACTATTGTGTGCACGTCACAAGCATCGGCAGCCAACACTGGAGCTATTGTGTGCACATCACAGACACGTCGGCAGCCAACACTATTGTGTGCACGTCACAAGCATCGGCAGCCAATACTGAAGCTATTGTGTGCACATCACAGAAACGTCGGCAGCCAACACTGAAGCTATTGTGTGCACATCACATAAGCATCGGCAGCCAATACTGGAGCTATTGTGTGCACATCACAGACACGTCGGCAACAAATACTGAAGCCATCTAAAGTCCAGCATGCCACACATACAGATGATGAGTAGCCTAAGTTAGTTAGTAATTTGGGCTTTAGGGCGCGTCGACCATGTAGCCTAATTTACACAGCCAAAACATGTCCTGGGCTAACACGCTCGGCACTGATCAACCTGCATGTTAATCGCACACGGGTGCCCGTCACCATAAAATCCGTGTATCATCAATGCTATTCTTCTGTGGAGCAATCTGCTATAGGTCGTCCACCATGAGACAACTGCTACTCGAACAATAAATACAAAAACACTGCTGAATGACGAGACTCAGGCGCGATAAAAGGACGCGACTCGGACTCAGGAGGGTCATTTTGGACTAAGACTTGGATCCGTGGATCGAACTGCGACCCTGCATGGCACTTGGACTCTGGACTGAAGCCCGGAAGTGGATTTTAGTGCTCATCTCCAGGGACGCAGCCCCGGGCTCTGGCACTCAGCACTGGACTCCAGACTCACACTTTCGACAGTGGTGCGCTCTGGGACAACCCTAGAGCTCGTACTCACACTTTCGACAGTGCTGAGCTCTGGGATTCAGCCCTGGACTACGGACTCACACTCCCCTCAGTGCTGGACTCTGGGATTCAGACTTTCGACGGTGTTGGGCTCTGGGACTCAGCACTGGACTCCAGACTCACACTTTCGACAGTGCTGGGCTCTGGGACTCACACTTCCCGACAGTGCTGGGCTCTGGGACTCAGCACTGGACTCCGGACTCACACTTTCGACAGTGGTGGGCTCTGGGACTCAGCACTGGACTCCGGACTCACACTTTCGACAGTGGTGGGCGCGCGGCGCTTTGAAGCCGTCACAAAACGAGCAGAACTGCAGCAGCTTCTCGGCCTCGGCCTCCGCCTGGATGGACGCGGAGAGACAGGCGCTGCATCACAACACAACACAGCACAACACAACACAACAGTGCAGTCACAACACATCCCGCCATCAGCTGTCAGCGGCGTCCTTGTCCCTCCTCCCCGGGCCTCCGCCTGGATGGACGCGGAGAGACAGGCGCTGCATCACAACACAGCACAACACAACACAACAGTGCAGTCACAACACATCCCGCCATCGGCTGTCAGCGGCGTCCTTGTCCCTCCTCCCCGGGGCTCCGCCTGGATGGACGCGGAGAGACAGGCGCTGCATCACAACACAACACAACACAACAGTGCAGTCACAACACATCCCGCCATCGGCTGTCAGCGGCGTCCTTGCCCCTCCTCCCCGGGCCTCCGCCTGAAGGACGCGGAGAGACAGGCGCTGCATCACAACACAACACAACAGTGCAGTCACAACACATCCCGCCATCGGCTGTCAGCGGCGTCCTTGCCCCTCCTCCCCCGGGCTCCGCCTGACGGACGCGGAGAGACAGGCGCTGCATCACAACACAACACAACAGTGCAGTCACAACACATCCGCCATCAGCTGTCAGCGGCGTCCTGCCCCTCCTCCCCGGGCCTCCGCCTGACGGACGCGGAGAGACAGACGCTGCATCACAACACAACACAACAGTGCAGTCACAACACATCCCGCCATCGGCTGTCAGCGGCGTCCTTGCCCCTCCTCCCCGGGCTCCGCTTGGATGGACGCGGAGAGACAGGCGCTGCATCACAACACAACACAACAGTGCAGTCACAACACATCCCGCCATCGGCTGTCAGCGGCGTCCTTGTCCCTCCTCCCCCGGGCTCCGCCTGGATGGAGCGGAGAGACAGGCGCTGCATCACAACACAACACAGCACAACACAACACAACACAACACAACAGTGCAGTCACAACACATCCCGCCATCGGCTGTCAGCGGCGTCCTTGCCCCTCCTCCCCGGGCCTCCACCTGGATGGACGCGGAGAGACAGGCGCTGCATCACATTACAACACACACAACACAACACATCCCGCCATCGGCTGTCAGCGGCGTCCTTGCCTCTCCTCCCCCGGGCCTCCGCCTGAATGGACGCGGAGAGACAGGCGCTGCATCACAACACAACACAACAGTGCAGTCACAACACATCCCGCCATCGGCTGTCAGCGGCGTCCTTGCCCCTCCTCCCCCGGGCTCCGCCTGGATGGACGCGGAGAGACAGGCGCTGCATCACAACACAGCACAACACAACACAACACAACAAAACAGTGCAGTCACAACACTCCCGCCATTGGCTGTCAGCGCCCCCCCCCGGGCCCGCCTGATGGACGCGGAGAGACAGGCGCTGCATCACAACACAACACAACAGTGCAGTCACAACACATCCGGCCATCGGCTGTCAGCGGCGTCCTTGTTCCTCCTCCCCGGGCAAGTCTTCTCGTTATCGTCCACAGCGGTACAGACATCGAAGTTGTCTTAGATCCTATTTCAGCTTAGAATCGTCGCCCATGCAACGTAGGATGGATTACCAATTATTATACACATGGATCAAGTATCTACATATTGAAATGATAAACACCTTCCGTGTCACCATGGGTCCGCCGCAAGTGACGGTCACTTTACCTGACGTTCGGCTTTTGAAGACATGCGTACATGCCAAAATTATAGACTCTAAGACAACGTGCAATGCCCTCGCTCAGTTATAGCGCGACAGCAGTTCTATAGCAGACAGCAGCTGCTATATCGGAATTTCGATATGTAATGACATGAGAATCCCCCAAAAAAGTTGAGAAAAATCAACAACTGGAACGTTTCACTTTTAAAGTAGTCCTACACTCCCTCACCTCGCTCCGGTCTCGACCTGGCACCTGAACCCTCACCGTTCCTACTCCCTCTCCCTACCCTCCGCCACTCACCGGTCGTCACCTGACCCCTCACCGCTGCTCCCTCCCTCGCTCACCGGTCTCCACCTGGCACCTGAACCCTCACCGCTCCCCTTCTCTCTCTACCCCGCCCCACCCACCGGCCTCCACCTGTCGCCTGACTCCTCCCTCCCCCGCCGCCACCCACCGGCCTCCACCTGACACCTGACCACTCCCTCACTCCCCCTACCCCGCCCCACCCACCGGCCTCCACCTGACACCTGATCACTCCCTCACTCTCCCTACCCCGCCCCACCCACCGGTCTCCACCTGACCCCTCTCCGCTCCCCTTCCTCTCCCTCCACGTCGCCACTCACCGGTCGCCACCGCCGCGGCACGGCGCCCGGCCCCACCAGCAGCGCGTTCAGGAACGTGTACAGTGTGGCGCCGCTGAACGCCACGAACAGCCAGAAGTGGAGCCGGCCGCTGATGCTGCCGCTGCCGACCGGCCACAGCAGGTAGCAGCAGTGGATGGACATCAGCGAGACGGCCTTGATGATGCCTGCCGCCACACAGACGCCACATCACCAGCTGACAACGTCAGTCGGACAGGACGTGGTCATCTGACGTCAGTCAGACAGGACGTGGCCATGTGACGTCATCCGGACAGGACATGGCCATACAACGTCATCCAGACAGGACATGATCATGTGATGTATATCCAGACATGACATGGTGATGTGATGTCATTCGGACAGGACATGATCATGTGACGTCATTTAGACAGGGGATGGTCTGTGACGTCATCCAGACATGGCATGGTAATGTGACGTCATTCAGACAGGGCATGACCTGTGACGTCATCCAGACATGATATGGTCATGTGACGTCATTCAGACAGGACATGATCATCTGACGTCATCCAGACACATGCCCACCAGACATCATCCAAACGACATGAGCATGAGCACAAGCATAAGCACGTCATCCAGACAGAGTTCAAACAATGGTTTCTCGTTAGGTGTGAGATGTCAAAACGAGTACAACAGGATGTCGAAATGGCCATGGAATTAATGCTATTTAAAATCTTGTTAAGTCCTTCAAAGCCAGTTTTGAGACAACTGTGTACATGCGACTGAATTTTTGCGTATATTTCCCGTTTTGCGTGTTTTGGAAGGTACCTAATTTAGGGATGCCAATATCAACGATAACGATACAAATACGTACGCTATAAATTGGCAGTAAGCTATAAATTGGCACTGCATAACAAAGGACATCATAGGTGATCAATCCCTTTACCCAGGGTCGTTCTACGGGATGTTCATTATCACGATCCTGGATCCGTTGTGGTGAGCAAAAGTGTGACACTTGTAAAAGGGATACAGCTAAAAACGAGGCATGAATAACTCACAAACAGGCACCAAGAAGCCCGATGTCGAAACTTCCTTGCGGAGGATGTCGATTCAGTGCTCAGTAAGTGGCATGTTCCACCCCATTTCGCGAATAATTTATATCTGCTCTCAGACGACACGCGACGACCCCAGCCGCCAATTAGCACGATGGTAGATGCCTTCGAACAGTCACAACAACCACTTAAAACCACAACCATGGATTCAAACAGTTACAACAACCAATTAAAACCAAAATAAATTATGTCATCTGACTTTGGTTGGTTATTGGTTTTTACGACACGTCAACCGTTGAGTCATATAGCGTCGCCAATCTCTCACGCCGATTGGTCGCGGGCGAAGAGTAGCGACAGGTGAGACTCGAACCCACAACCTTTCGATTGTGAGACGAGCATCTTACCCCTAGACCACTCGTCCCCTGTCATCTGACTTTCATTACATGCATGGATGATATGGAAAACACCACGTGATGTTTAATTTTTCCTTTTATTTAGGCAACTGCATGCTGGTAATTTTCAAAAATAACGTACTTTTTGAGCTACAAAGCTTTGTGGCCGAGGACAATCATTCAAAAGTTTGGCAGCAGCATGAAGAGCAAAGTAAACGTTTGTTGTCGTTCTTGGCTTAATGGTACATCGACCGCACTTAGGACACATGGCGTCGCCAAATTCTCACGGCAATCGGTAGCAGGTAAGAGCGACAACAGGTAGGACCCCAATCGGCACACTTTCGACTACCTCACGTCTAGAGGGTCGAGGGTCGAGAGGGTCTAGAGGGTCTAGAGGGTCGAGGGTCGAGAGGGTCGAGAGGGTCGAGAGGGTCGAGAGGGTCTCCTCACCCACGGCCACAAAGCAGACGGTGATGCAGAAGCAGCCCTAGCTAGTTATCGGAGTTCAGGGGCGAATCGACTGCGTCGGTCATGCGGCGCCCATGTAGATGAGAAGCAGCCCTCAGCTAGGTTGCACTGATGGCACACCAAGACATCGATGACACTCTATACTATGGGACTAAGAGACTAAGTGAGAGACTAACTTACCTGCCAACACTAGCTGCTAACACTTACCTAGCGCAATCAGAGGGCCCCAGTGGCACATGCGGCGGAATGGACCGACACACATGGTACCTGCCAACAAACAGAGGGTATACAGTGACAGCCAGCACAATCCTCATTTGGCACATCATCAAACACATGGATGGATTGTGGCTTTACGACGCACTCAGCAGCTGAGACCATGTGGAGTCGCCTGCCTCTCACCCCGGCAGGAAGGGCGGGCATCGCGGGGAACCGAACCCCGTACCTCAGGCGTGCCAGTCGCTCAGCTTAACCACTGAGCTACCGACGCCCTCATCATCACACATACACATTCAGCCATATCATATCATTACTGCTGACGATGACTTGGCTGTTGTCAGTCTGTGCTCAATGGCTTAAACTGAGATGCAATATGACAGATAGGGATACAAAAAGGAAATTAAGAAGGCCGAGTGAGGCAGATGTCAATGACTCATCCACACTATGACAAGTGACATAGTGTGGATAATAAATAAATTGTCAAAATGTCTGTAATAAAGCCCTAAGTATGAGATGACTAAATTTGCATAGGATGAATGCATTATATTTTGAATGATTGATGACATTGAATAATTGATGACATTGAGGAATGTGATGGGATAAGAATGTTATTTATTCGATTTTGAGTGATGTGTTGCACAAGTGTTCTAGTCATTTTATGGTTGAAAGTCACCTTCAGACCCAAGATGCATAGCCTTACATTTTTCATAGTTGAAAGACATCTGCCATCGGACAGCCAACTTTTCTAGGTCTCTAGGTTTCTTTTCTAGGTTTCTAGGTCCTCCAAGTCTAGTTGAATATTACTAGATTGCTCACTACTGTTAGCCACTCATACAAATTTGATCACATCAGCAAATTTGAACACCCTATTCCTCAAACCTACCTCAAGCTATTCAAAAAGATGATAAAGAGCACTGGGCCTAGAACAGAGCCCTGTGGCACTCCACTCAGAACATCCTTCCATTCAGATTTAAATCCATTTAATACTACCCTTTGTTTTCGTCCCCTTAAGTATGCTTCAATCCAACCTAGAACCTCATCATCAATGCCATGCTGCTCTAGTTGCTGAATTAGATGCCCATGTGGAACTTAATCAAAAGCTGAAGTCAAAGTGCACTATATCCATCCTGCTTTGATTGTCTATTTCTTTAGTTGCATACTCCATAAACTCCAATATGTTAGCTAAACAAGATCTTCAAGATCAAAATCCACATTGGATATCCATTAGAATGTTGTGTCTATCTAGAAGTGAATATTCTGTTTAACAAGTTTCTGTAGCACCTTGCAAACTATTCAAGTCAAACTGACTGGCCTGTATTTTCCTACACACTTGATACTTCCCTTTTTGAAAATTGGTACTGCATTTATTTGCATTTGTATATCCTATCTAAAGTACTGGAAGATTTGGCCAATCTTCCAGTACTTTCGAATACTCCACAGAATGCCGGAAAATGATACCTAGGGGAACCATGGATGATGCATGCCTGGATTGGAAACTCCGCGTTGGCTCCTTTCATCTGCGCATATCAGCGGCACCACCCTGCCACCTAGCGGAGGGTAGGTAAAAACACGGAAACACGGCCAGTTTTAGGCTGTGCGCCTACGGGAGTTCGGGGTACGCATTTCGTATTGACATTTTTTCCCAATTGATTCAGCCACCCCAGGAGGATTGTATCTGCCTTTCATGATAAACAATTGATCAAGGAAACTTACGGTTCTTTCATTATTGATTTATTGCGCTCCGTTCCGAAGGTATTGCGATGCGAAGTGAAGGCATCTGTGAGAGGGAGCCCATTTCGCCGAAAGGGTCGGCCCGCCGGTGTTGATTTCCTAAAGAAGGCATCTGAGAGAGGAGCCCATTTCGCTGAAAGGGTCGGCCCATCGATGTTGATTTCCTAAATGAAGGCATCTGTGAGAGGGAGCCCATTTCGCCGAAAGGGTCGGCCCGTCGATGTTGATTTCCTAAATGAAGGCATCTGTGAGAGGGAGCCCATTTCGCCGAAAGGGTCGGCCCGTCGATGTTGATTTCCTAAATGAAGGCATCTGTGAGAGGGAGCCCATTTCGCCGAAAGGGTCGGCCCGTCGATGTTGATTTCCTAAATGAAGGCATCTGTGAGAGGGAGCCCATTTCGCCACCAGCCCATTTCGCTGAAAGGGTCGGCCCGTCGATGTTGATTTCCTAAATGAAGGCATCTGTGAGAGGGAGCCCATTTCGCCGAAAGGGTCGGCCCGTCGATGTTGATTTCCTAAATGAAGGCATCTGTGAGAGGGAGCCCATTTCGCCGAAAGGGTCGGCCCGTCGATGTTGATTTCCTAAATGAAGGCATCTGTGAGAGGGAGCCCATTTCGCTGAAAGGGTCGGCCCATCGATGTTGATTTCCTAAATGAAGGCATCTGTGGGAGCCATTTCTGAAGGGGGCCGTCGATTTGATCTAAATGAAGGCATCTGTGAGAGGGAGCCCATTTCGCTGAAAGGGTCGGCCCATCGATGTTGATTTCCTAAACGGAGGGAGCATCGGAAAGGGTCGGCCCGTCGATGTTGATTTCTAAATGAAGGCATCTGTGAGAGGGAGCCCATTTCGCTGAAAGGGTCGGCCCATCGATGTTGATTTCCTAAATGAAGGCATCTGTGAGAGGGAGCCCATTTCGCTGAAAGGGTCGGCCCATCGATGTTGATTTCCTAAATTGATTGGAGGGGCAATTTACATGAAGGCAATAGGCAGACCAAAATTAATACGGGGGGGGGGGGGTCACATGCCATAGGCTCCCATGTTAGAAGTTTGAAATTATTGTGGGTGGAGGGAAGCAAGCATTGAGGGGGCAGTTTCACCCTCAAAGATAAGAATGGGCGGTTCTGCTTTCGCCCCTACCCTCATTGCTCTCTGGATATGTGGCTGATATTTTCTGGTGGAGTACTTAACACAACTGAATGGGTGAGTACAGACTTCGGCATATCCACCAATCCACAAAGAGGATTGAGCAGAAGATCCATGGAGAGTACAAGCCCCATCACCCTACACCATACCACTGACAGATTTATGATTTTGCCAAGGAGGCATCATTTCTCCAGAGGGGTGGCTCTTGGTCCAGAACATTTGGACGGGATACACTCTGATCTCCCAGAGGGGCACCATTTGTTTTTATCAGAGGAGTGCCTATCTAAAAAAATTGTGGCATACATTCAGACTACAAGAGGACTGCCATTCCCAGGCCGAGGAGCGCATTGTGTTGAGAAATTTGAGGGAGGGGTACACTGGAACCTTCAGGTCTTCAAGCATCCTTCAGGTCATAAGGGGTGCACTTTTGCCACTACCTCTCGCCGATTCGCTACCACTTGCCAGTCATTCGACTCAGGGGTGTTGCTTTATATACCTTTGAGGGGGAACTTCCACCCCAATGTTTTCTTAATCCACCCCAGCAATTATTTCAACTTCTAACATGGGAGCCAATGGAATGTGCCCCTCAATTCATTTTGGTTTGCCCATTGCCTTCATGTACTTTGCCCATCCAATCATTTCAAGATCAAGATAAAGATAGAGAGATAAGATATAAAGATTGAAGATAAAGATCATCAAAATATCAACATCGGTGGCCCGACCCTTGGGGCGAGGTGGGCTCTCTCTCTCTCTCACAGATGTCTTCACTTTGCACCATGACAACTTCTGAACGGAGCGTAATAAATCAATAGGGAAAGAACGGAAAAGTCCTTGATCAATTCTGCATCATGAAAGGCTGATGCAATCCTCCTGGGATGGCTGAATCAATTGGAAAAATGCCAATACGAAATGCGTACCCTGAACTGCCATAGGCGCACAGCCCAAAACCTGCTGCGTTTCCATGTTTTTACTTACCCTCCGCTATGTGGGCTGATATGCAAACAGCTGTTGGTTTCCAATCCAGGCATACATTATCCATGGTGGAACTGCCAATGCTTTAGCACACTTCACTAAGATCCTAGCATATATATATATATATATATATATATATCATCAGGCCCAGAAGCTTTATTAGGTTTTATATTCTGCAACTGTTTTTCTACAGCTTCTGCTGTTGTTATTGTAAAATCATTCAATCTATCACCTACTATGGCATAGCTTTCAGTTGCTTACAATGCACCAGAGTTCTCTTTAGTAAACACTGATGAAAATTATTTGCTTAGGGACTCACTATATCATGATCATCAATCACTGTTTTACCATCTATCTCCAGTGGCCCTACACTACACTTTTTAGACTTTGTAAGTGATGTTGACTAAGTTGTAGGAACTAAAGAACCTCTGAACTAAAAAACTAAAACTAAACTAAAGAACCAAAGAAGCATTGCCTGATGCTTAAGCTAATTTGATTCCAGCCAGTCTTTTAGATGCCCTAACACACCTAACTATATTTATTTAGCACAACATGCCAAATTGATGTGGGAAAAGGGATGCCAAATTTTGGCACACTACCACACGTTATTCTTTCACTATCAACCCCCCAAGATGGAGTGGGTTAGCATAGCATTAGAAAAAAAATCCAAGAAATAAAAAATTACCTTTAAATGCAAACTTACCATTATTTCTCATTTACCATTTCTTTGGGAAATCACATGTAAGCAAGACATTAAAGACCTTCACTATTTTTAATCACACATTGACCATTCTGGGTGATGCGGACTCCTCTAGTGACAATGATACTTCATGATCCAACATCAGCAGGTTTTAGGCAATCCAACATCAGTAGGCTATAGGTAGGTGATCAGACATCAGTACCTAGGTTGGGTTTGATTGTTCAGCTTTTTATTTTGCAATTTTCCACTATTCCTCATTCGGTACCCTACCTAGGTAGGTACCTAGGTAGGTACGGTATTCTTCAAGTATTACCCCTCACTTCTTTTATCTCACCAATGTATCCAAGCCATCATCAGCTGACTGCCAGTCAGCTGTTGGTGACGTCACTCAAATGTACTGACACCCCGCAGCTGGGTGCACTGAATGATCCAAGGGCATCACCAGGAATATTTATAACGGTCAGGTTAGGTTAGGTTAGGTTAGGTTAGGTTAGTGTTAGGTTAGGTTTTCACCATAGTGAAATAGCATCTGCACACCCTCCCCTCTGTATGTTCGAGTGACGTCACCAACAGCTGACTGGCAGTCAGCTGACGGTGACTCGGATGCATTGTTGATATAAAGCAAGTGTGAGGGGTAATACTTGAAGATTAACGGTAGGTACCCTACCCACCTATAAATAATTCACGAGTTGGCAATGGCTGGTTGTAAGCAGTTACTTAGGTAGGTAGGTAGGTATGAAGGTGAATGATGTGACTTCATTTTCTCTGCAAATGCATACTTTTCAGTTCGTGTACACCATACAAAATAGCACCAGCTGAAAACATTAAGGTGGTGTGTAAAGAACATGTGACTCTTCATCAGATCGTCGAGGAAATGAACATCTCCTCAGTCAGCATGCTCTACATCGCGTACCCGGCCCACACCATGCCGACAATTGGCGTAGTTGGTTAAGGCGTCCGCTTTCCATACGGATGGTGGTGGGTTAGAATCTCGGCGCCTTCACACTTCTAACCCAATCACACAATCGTTAGTGGTCACCGGTCAGGGCCGTTGGTTAATGTCGCACTTTAGATTACTTTACACTATCATATGAGTTGCTTTCTGTAATAATATTTGTCCATGAAAGTAAAGAGGGAAATACTTAATTAAAGCCCACTCATGCAATGAATGTCCAATTGGACCATTTGGAATTGTCGTCATGGAACTTTCTCTGGAAGGAAACATTGCATCCATATCCAGTTCAAGTTGTTTATTTTAACAGCCCGGTTCTGTATGCACCACATTCCGTTGCATTTCAAGTGCAAGCAATGCTACCGTAGGAAGTGCAGAAGATACCCGGTCAACATGCCTCTCACATAACGTTCACTGGGGGGGGGTTCGGGCACCTAAGATCTGAAACTAGAAGCACAAAATTTGGAGGAATTACAGCTGTAGTGAACTCGCTGCATTATACATTTCATGACCATAGGTCAACGTCTTCAGGGTCAAATGAGGTCACAATCGGCCTCCACTCCACCCCAGCCGGCACCGCCCATACGTACAGAAAGTATGCACGTTCCACTGCCGAACGGTAGGTAGAGACCGTTCATACTTACGCTCGCTACGTACGCTGGTACAGACCGTGCGTGCTGTCGTTACAGTCGGTAGTACGGACCTATCATGCGATCGTTACGCCCAGCGAAACATTAAACACATTGACGATCAGGAACCGGTGTTCCTTTTACAACTATCGGACGTGTTCAAGAACCACCTACCATATATGAGCGAAAAGAACCCCTCGAACTGCTGTGCTCAAATTGAACTCTGGCGATAGGAGCCAGAGACAATAACACAACCACTCAAGATACCTTCAACTACTCCACCCATGCAGCTCTGTCGCCTACTGCAGAAACGAGAAAATAACTAATAGTTCGATGAACTCTGTTCACCGGTTTCGTCTATCTCGCCACTTCAGCCGTCGGCATCCAATTCAAGACGTTCAGAATAAATTAAATGATTTCTGCTCCCTGAAGAAAGTTATGTTTAGTGAAGAAAAAAATTACATAAATACAAGTATAAGAGCAACAGCGTACTTTATAGATCAGATAAACAACGAACTTGGACAACAATTTTATTTTATCTCATTACCTCGCGAGCTCGTTCTCGACTGTTTCGTACAATGGTTTCGCACTGCTAGCGAATTTTGCCAGCAGAGTTGAGAGCATGTTCAAAAACTGATAACGTTAGCAACGTTGGTATGGATCCTGAACCTCTGGATCCATACCAACGTTGCCAAAGCAAACCGGCATGCGTTTGGTGGAGTCAGACGTGCATCGCTTCTTGACCGGAGACACGACTGCCCACTTCACTGCTGGCGTGTTGCCACAGACTTGTAGAGATGCGGACGACGGCTTGTACTGAACGGAAACAGTGATGTGTGGTGAGGGCGAGTAGCATTGGAATGATATTTTCTTGTGAACTCACGCAAGGGGCGGATACAGAAATTGCCATGGGGTCACATGTCCGGAGGGGCGCCACTGCGAAACTACCTAGAGAGGCGGCTTTGTCTTCTCAGGGGCGCCTCTGGCTGAATAATTCGAGGAAGGAATGTGCTCGAGCCTTCCCGGAGGGCGCCTTTTCCCGGCCGAAGCTGACGTATCATAGGGAGAGGGGACACATAACCCCCAGTCCCCCTCGCATCAATATGTCGCTACCGACGATATTGCAGGCTTCGGGGCAAGCACAACCGTGACGCACCCGTGCGCCGATATTGTCTTGTAGCAAACTTTGCGATGACGCGCCCACGCACCGACGATGTCACAGAGAGAATAGAGTGGCTATACAGTCAGGGGTGTCGATTTTTTAAAAACATTGGGGGGGGCCGAAGTGCCAACGCACTAGCCCCCCCGAAAAAAAAACTCAACGGATTTAGCCCACTATATTTTCGGATCTCAGAAATTCTGATTTTGTATTCGACGATGTGTATGTTTATGTTTATTCAGCATCCTCACCAACAGGGAAAATCGTCTAATAACTGGTGAAGTCACATAAATAAAAGAGCAGTGTGAATTAATGTGAATGTGAGCATCAGTGAATTATTTTGGAATTAATGTGGTTTTGCCATTGATGGTGTGTACAAACATCAGTATGACCATGCAATTGTTGTTTAGTTGCTTAGCTGATTTTATTTCAGACAATCTGGTTTAAAATGCATCCGCATCGCTAATCTCAACATTTTATGATGTAAGCTGTACTTCCACAGTGGAGGGAATTCCAGCTATTTTGTTTGTTTTTGCACACAATTGTACATTTTTCAGCAAAAGGTGGAGGGTCAGTCCACAATCTAATCCAAATCTGTTTCTTTTGAGTACAAAATGTGCTGGTTAACATCAATGTTTCTACTTAGCATGGTGTTCTTCATTTTTTCCCCTTTAGCTTTCTTATCAGCATACAATAGCATAGGTTATTGGGGGGGGGGGGGGGCCCAAATCAGCATTGGGGGGGCCAAGATCAACATTGGTGGGGCCATGGCCCCCACAAAAGGATACAAATCGACACCCCTGTATACAGTGGCTATGGAGTGACTATAGAATGGCTATAGAGTGGCTACAGAGTGTGACACTGTTGTAACGAAGTTAAAGTTAATACGAACGAGCCAGCCTCTGGAATGTACTGTATGCGTCACCGCGATGGGGCCGCATGAAGCACCCACACACCTGTCACAACAAGAGCGTCAGGCATGCGGCCCACCCGATCTATCACAGATAAGGCCAAGTGCCGCTCGCATTGTTCGATTATTAGCCACCGCGATGAGATCACCTTACGAGGTTATAACTGATAAGAACCGGAGCTCGTGTCGATGAGTTCGCATACCACAAGGCTACTGGCGCCACCAGTCGGGTACGTCCACGAGTCATCGCTGGTTGCCACGCGACCGAGCAGCCAGGCTGCCGTGCAAAACTGCAATCTCAGCTTGCGAGAAGTGCATTAGAACTGAACCCATGACCTGCGGCGAATCAACAGTCAGCAACGTCCAGCGAGGGCAATGGCCGCTGGCGTGTCGGGCCAATCACGGCCCGGTTCACTTGCGGGTTGGCGTGTTATGTAGAACCAGCCAATAGCAGTGCGGGTTGTACGCCGTCAATGTATTTACGTGGGCGGACTCGTGTGTATATATATGAGTGCAAATGAAAATAAACGGGGAGCTCGAGACGGGGCTCGAGACGGAGCTCGAGACGGAGCTCGAGACTCGACCTAGACTCGGACTACGAGGTAGAACCATCACGTCTTTGCGATTTCGGAGCGGACTGGCGTTCGCCTGTCGCGACTCAACGTAGTTGGCGGGCCGAGGAAGCATCCAGCCCGGGAAGTCACTCATCAGGGAGTTTTAACGAGTGAGCTGTCCACCTACTGTTCTGGGGTATACAAAGCGGAAGCGATTGGTCTATCCCTAGATTTCCCACGGCCAGGGAAAAAACTACCCTATAACTGGTGCCGAGACCGCGGATGTAGGCCCCTGGACAGTCACCAAGCTGTCACATCTGGTGCTGGTGATCTTCGGGCATCACATCGGACGACCTGAGGTCAGCACATCCGACTACGAGTACATCTGTCTGCAGGAGGAGCAAATCAATCCGACTACCTCAACAACGCAGTAAGCCCGGAAATTCCTAACATCCTCCAAACAATACCTGTGCCAAATTTTGACCACTGCATAGTATTGAAGTGTTCGCGTGTTCATTGTGTACTACATGTATGAACTGTACGTGGATTAGGAAACTAATTAGTCGCACACCTCTCCGCAAAACCTGTGTGAATCGAAATTTTATTTTGAGAATTTAATTAAAGTAAAGGAACAATGACCGAGATTCCGCTGGATCGTATCTCTGAGAGTTTTAATCAAATCAGGATGGAATTAAGAGCTCAGGGCTTAAGTAACAACATTAAACAATATACAGGCGACAGCCATAATAAGTTAATGGACTGGTTAAAACAGCTGGAAAGAATTAGCTACAGTATAGATAATGAACAGATGAGAATCATTTGCTTAAAAACACTTGGTGGACCCGCAGCTGAATTTCTCCAACGTATGCTAGCGCTACAGGCAAATCTAACGTGGGCAGATATTAAACAATTAATGAAGGAACGCTATTCTGACCTTGCCGATCAGAAAAACGCTCAAGAAACCTTAAGAAGAACAAAACAATTCCGCGTTGAGTCGATTCAGAATTACTCTGAGAGAATCATTTCACTAGCCAAGGAAGCTTATACAGACATTGATAGCCCCGCTACCCAACAAATTTTGTTAGATGTGTTCAACAAAGGAGTAAAAAGCCAACAGCTAGCAGAAAAATTATATAGGCATACCTTTCAGACCCTTGAGGAGGCAATTCAATTCGCTGTGCATGAACAGCAACTGCTGAAAACATTTTTATTATGTCGGGGATCACAGAAAACGGATGAGGAACCCATGGAAGTTGATATGGTGCAAAGTGGAAATGAACGGTTGGACAAAATCGAGAAACTGGTAGTATCCCTAGGAGAGACTGTATCAAAACTGGCAGCTCAAAAACTGGACCCCCGAAACCACAAACCCAGCCACAATCAGGACCACGTGTATTCACCCCGACCTATCCACCATACCCGCGACCACCCAGACCGTACGTTCCCCGACCCAACTATGGACCTCCAATGCCGCGCCCCTCTTTCGGCCCCGCGACGTGGAAACCTCGACCGCCAAACCCGCCTAATCCCTCGTATCAATGGACCCCGGACGGCCGACCCATTTGTCACAGATGCACCAAGGTAGGTCACGTGGGATGGCAGTGTCGTTCCTGCCCAACGTCTCCTAGAGAAACGGGAAACGGCCGAGCTCTGCTGTGAACGACCACCACGGTAGAGCTAGAGCTAATTGGAATCAGAAACCACAGAGTAAGGAAAGAAAAAACATCCGTAGGAAGCGAAACCCGCAGAAACAGAACTTGAACCACAAAAATGTACAGCACATTCGTGTTAAACCCAACACTCCCATGTGCTGGATCAAAGTCGGAAGTCAAAAAGCTTATACGCTCGTTGATACGGGCGCCGATATTTCCTTAATCTCAAAGGAACTTTTTGATAAAATCACGGAAAAGCAGACTCTCAGATTTTCAGAGGACCCAAAAGACCGCATCCCACTCATTTCAGCAAGCGGGCATCGTTTGAAAAACATTGGTGTAGGAACATTTAGAGTCGAGATGAGTAAATTCAGTAAACCATTCAGCTTTCAAATTGTAGCAGGACTGAAACAACAATGCATGTTAGGAAACGATTTCTTAACGGAGTTCGGAGCAAAATTAGATTTCGAGAAAAAAGCCTTGTGTATCGAAGGTAGTATGATTCCGCTTCGCCCTCAGCAGCGCACGATTAGCGAAAAGGCGAGTTCGCTAGTCAGGATCAAAGGACGCACGTTTATCCCGGCCAATACGGTCGTGGAGTGTCTGGCAGCTGTGAATAGGACGCAACTAGTGAATCAAACGTGCTATGTGAGGTCACTGGACAATACACCAGTAATTTCCGAGGAGCCAGGCTTAATCATAGCCGAGATAGTGGCAAAACCAGACCGCCATAAGCGACTACCAGTGAGAATTATAAATACGTCTACCCGAGACTTCACAATGTATAACAATCAAGTGATCGCCTACGCTGAGAGAATAGATGACTCGGATCTGGAGTATCTTGTTGACGTGCCACAAGACCTTGACTTAGCCCCGACCACCTCACCCACTGACCCAGTTGAGCAAGCGCGACTGGCTCATCTGACCGACGCTGACAGGGACGATCTCGAACAGCTGTTACGAGCCAATGCTGACCTGTTTGCCGCGAGTGACGCCGACCTCGGTACAACTGACCTTGCTGAGATGGAGATAGAGACTGGTGACCACGCTCCCGTCCGTCAGCCGCCTTACAAAACGCCGTTTAGCCAACGAAAATATGTGGAGGAACAGATACGTATCATGCTAAAAGCTGGTATAATAGAGGAATCCGACAGTCCGTGGGCTGCACCCATCGTAATAGTTCGGAAGAAGGACGGATCGAACAGGTTTGCTGTCGATTATCGGAAATTAAACAATATCACGAAGAAAACAGCTATCCCCTTCCACTAATAGAAGATATTCTCGCGTCTCTAGGCGGAGCAAACTTCTTCTCGTCACTGGATCTAAAGTCAGGATATTGGCAAATCCCAATGGCAAAAGATAGCATACCTAAGACAGCCTTTATCTGCTTCATGGGTTTGTGGAACTTCAGAAAAATGCCCTTTGGAATTTGCAACGCTCCGAGCCTCTTTGCGCAAGTGATGTCCAAAGTTCTATCTGGAATACAGAATCAATTCGCAACAGCATACATCGACGACATAATAATATATTCAAAAACATTCAAAGAACATCTAGCTCATTTGGAGGAAGTTTTTCGACGCCTGCGAAAAGCACAGTTAAAGTTGAAACTATCAAAATGTGAGTTTCTAAAAAAGGAAGTACAATATCTAGGACACGTAGTATCAGCCTCTGGCATCAAGCCAAACCCGGAGAAGGTAGAAGCTATACAGTACATGGCAGCTCCGACTACTGTGAAAGGAGTCCGATCATTTATCGGCATGTGTTCTTACTATCGACGTTTCATCCCCAAATTTAGCCAGATTGCCACACCACTGATTGACTTAACGAGGAAACATGCAACCTTCAATTGGACCAATGATTGCGAAAACGCTTTCACAACACTAAAACACAAGCTGGCTTCTGCACCAGTACCGGCTTATCCAGATGTCACAAAAGACTATAAGTTGTATACCGACGCCTCACTGAGAGCGGTAGGAGCAGTTTTAGTACAGGAACACAATGGAGAAGAGAAAGTGATCCAATATTTGTCTAAACAACTTAACGAAACACAACAAAAATGGCCGATTGTGCAGCTCGAGACATATGCCGTCATTTACGCAGTCTCAAAATTACGTCAATACTTACTGGGATCAAAATTCACCATCCTGACTGATCACAGACCACTTACATTTTTAAATCTTTCAGAGATGAAAAACCCAATGACACAGAGATGGGCTATCATGCTTTCCGAGCACAACTGTGAAATAGTATACATTAAAGGCTCAAAGAATGTTGTGGCAGATCATCTCAGCCGTATAAGTGAAACCAATCAGGAAATAAATGTAATCGATTCCGACCACGTTCCCATAGGAGACTTCAAGGGAACCGAATTCAGTAAACCGGAGGAAGAATTGAGTCGAGAAGAAAAATTCAAGGATGTATTAGTAAGATGGGAAAATATTGACTTACTTCAGCGAACAGACGAGGAAATAGGACAAATTCGGAAAATGATAAGCGATAAAAATCACGCGGATTATAAAAATGTAGTTTTACACTATATGGAGTTAGACAAACTCATTTACAAAATTAGCGAAGGACCACGCTGTGGACCGTTCCCTGGACTACAATTATCCGAACGTATCCAGCCATCAAGGCTAGCTAAGCGCGCGGAAGCCGAACTCAGCCAGCAGCCAAGTTGTGGCTATGAGCTCATGGACACGGACTGGCCAGTAGGGTCAGCAGACGATGACGTCGACATGCCGACACGGGCCCCAGACATAACTGGCACAAGGCCAGACCCGCCGGTCGAGACAGGCCGACGAGAAGCTGAATCATCACCCACCCAGTTAGCCGAACCAAGTCAACTCCCAGGTACCAGTGAGTCCGAGGACGACTTACCACTGGCCGAATTATCCCGGCGAATAGCAAAACGCCCATTACCCACGTCTAGCGAATCGGAGAATGAAAAGTCGCAGCCACGCGCAACGAAATGCACAAAACTTCAGAGTAGTGACTCGGAAGACCATGTACCTCTAGCAGAATTAGCCCTTCGTTTGAGAAAAACAGCAGAAAGCCCACCAGGTGTTGCCCCCGAAAAACGGCCATTAGAACTAACGTCAGACGATGATTGCCCTCCCGACAAGCTGCAGATACATGCTGATACGTCATCCAATGAGTATGATACTGACGTAGAACAAATAGCGGTCAAACTAGATAGAAGGAGGGAATTTGCCGCCTTTGTAAAGGACCAGAATGCAATGCTGATGGCACAGATGAAAGCGCAGATGGAAACGTTTAAGTCGATGCTGGATTAATTAATGCTGAAATGTAATGTGTACTAGTGAGTCACTGCAAATTAGTATGACGTGTTGATACCAGGCTCAGTGAAGCCACCTTCGATGGCGCGGTGACGTCATCCTTAATGGATTGCCATATACTGGCATGTGGATATTAATGGAACGCTATGACGCGTATGGGTGCTAATGGGACGCTGTAACGACACCCCAACCGATGTACGGTGTGTTACGCTGTTATACTGTATAAAAACGTGTACGGTGGTCAAAATTAATGCCTATCATTGCTTCCGTACCTCTGAACCGAGTACCGCATCTCTGTACCTGAAAGCAGCGGCAAACCTTAAATCCATTCAGTTACCCTCCCGGTGAAGATGAGCTGTCTTCAGCTCATGCCAGCGTCAGACCTGACCACGAGTTCAACAGTTCTGCTTACGACAGCAAAGTACTGATGACTGCAGCGGCGCAGTACGTGCGCCGGAACCGAGCGCTACCCTCGGAATGAATCACGACGTATGCATTCTTGACCTGCAGTAACCCGTCAGCAGCTGTCGAGGGTCCGGACCATCCCTGCCAGCGCCACCGACGCTAACCCGCGTTCATAATGGACTTCGAGATTACACGAATCCTTGCAGTCAGGTATGACTGCAGTGGCGTCACAGAATATTTGTGCGGATGGCAAGGCCTCCCGTTGTCACAGGCAACGTGGGAACTCGCCAAATTCGTACCGTCAGACCTTCTGCTCCGCAAAACAGTCGATGGGGAAACGTTCCCCATCAACCGTTTCGGACTACAGGGCCGTCCAGGACCGCGGATAACCAAGCCATTTTCGTATCAAGGTGACGGAATGTGGTGTACCACGTGCCGCCAGCCCATGGAGCATCACACGGAACCGTCAGCTCGTGATCCGATGCTGCCCAGCATCCCCGAGAACGCCGGTGATGCAACCGCGGACGCCTCCGCCGAGCCCACAGCCGACGTAAGCAGCTCTGAGGACGTTACCGTTACGGCTGACACAGCAGGCAACACCGTCCCCGCCGACGCCGTGTGCAGGGCCAGCAACCTAGCTGACTACGCGGACATTGGTGTGACTGATGAATCACACCTGGCAGACACGCTGCAGGATGCACCGGTGCATCACACATTGCAACCGGAGTAGCGAAGGTACGCGCTACAGCGAGTGCGGATGCTAACGGACCGTTACCATTACCGAAGCTCGCCCAACTGACCGAGCCTGACGAGCCGGATAGCACCGCCGACTTAATGGAGAAGATACGACGGAGTGTCATGCTGTTTCATCAGCACATGGAAGGCAGAGCACCTAGCCCAACTGAATCGGAGTGATAAAGGAGAAAAAGTGCAGAGGTGACGGACAACGAGCAGTGGTCGCTCGTCGTCTACGGACAGAACTATAGTTGGAATAACGTAGTGAGGGTCGTGTCGTAAATAACCTTGTGTAATCATGTAATGTGTTTATTTAGGGGATGTCATGTAACATGTTTATTTAGGGGATTTTGTGCCATGTTTATTTAAGGATCATTGTGTAACATGGTAACTAACATGGACCAGGGAAGTTGGGAACCCTACAAATCCCAGTAGTTTAACCCATGTAGAAAACTGAAACAATCGTATAAAATAAAAAGTGTATGTATCACCACGCAACTTCACGATGTATCATGGCCGTAATAATCTAATGGATCGCAGAATCGAATTGGACAATCCGTATTCACGAGGTCAGCACTCGCGTTGTATTTGTAACGAAGTTAAAGTTAATACGAACGAGCCAGCCTCTGGAATGTACTGTATGTGTCACCGCGATGGGGCCGCATGAGGCACCCACACACCTGTCACAACAAGAGCGTCAGGCATGCGGCCCACCCGATCTATCACAGATAAGGCCAAGTGCCGCTCGCATTGTTCGATTATTAGCCACCGCGATGAGATCACCTTACGAGGTTATAACTGATAAGAACCGGAGCTCGTGTCGATGAGTTCGCATACCACAAGGCTACTGGCGCCACCAGTCGGGTACGTCCACGAGTCATCGCTGGTTGCCACGCGACCGAGCAGCCAGGCTGCCGTGCAAAACTGCAATCTCAGCGTGCGAGAAGTGCATTAGAACTGAACCCATGACCTGCGGCGAATCAACAGTCAGCAACGTCCAGCGAGGGCAATGGCCGCTGGCGTGTCGGGCCAACCACGGCCCGGTTCACTTGCGGGTTGGCGTGTTATGTAGAACCAGCCAATAGCAGTGCGGGTTGTACGCCGTCAATGTATTTACGTGGGCGGACTCGTGTGTATATATATGAGTGCAAATGAAAATAAACGGGGAGCTCGAGACGGGGCTCGAGACGGAGCTCGAGACGGAGCTCGAGACTCGACCTAGACTCGGACTACGAGGTAGAACCATCACGTCTTTGCGATTTCGGAGCGGACTTGCGTTCGCCTGTCGCGACTCAACGTAGTTGGCGGGCCGAGGAAGCATCCAGCCCGGGAAGTCACTCATCACGGAGTTTTAACGAGTGAGCTGTCCACCTACTGTTCTGGGGTATACAAAGCGGAAGCGATTGGTCTATCCCTAGATTTCCCACGGCCAGGGAAAAAACTACCCTATACTGTGCATGCGCTGTGCAGATGGCGTACAGATGCGGTCCGCTATCGTTCCCGGACACGGCATCGGCGAAGGTGAAGTGGCGAACAACGTACCGCGCGGGAATGATCACCGCGCCGCCGGAGCGAGTGTGAGACAGGTGGCGGCGGCGACGGCGGCAACAGCAGCCGCTGCCCATCCAGTGGAATGGCGGCGGCAACAGGTGGCGACGAGCATCGGGCTGCGGTGATCGGCGAGTGTCGAGCTGTGGTGGTCAGGGAGGTGACGGACGGCGGGTGCTGGAAGGCGGGCTTTGCCCGGTCGGTGGAGACGACTGCTTCTTGTCACGGCAGGAGTTGGTCAAGTTGGCCAGAAGTTGTCACGGCAGAAGCTGGCCTTGTCAGCGCAGCCGTGGACGCGCCGCGGGCTGTCGCACGGCCACTCGAGCCGGCCGCGAGTGGCATCGTGTCGCGCGTAGGGCAGGGGAGGTGTTGGGAGGGCGAAGGGCGAGTTTGTTTAGCGACATGCCGGACCATGGAGGTCAGTTGCGCCCCGTTTAAAACGAGTGGGTCTTACAAGCAAGTTCAAGACAAGTGCATATTTATGTTGCAGAAACTTTTGCCGGTGCCTCCGGGTGGCCGTTGAGGGCTCCAGGTCGACGTGAAAAGCCCCCGGACCGACATACGGTGTCCCTGGACCGACATAAGAGGCCCCTGGATCAGGGCCCTAGCCCGGGACCTTATAAAGGGCCCCAGGTTGATGGAAAAGATCTCGGGCCGACGATAAGGGCCACCGAGTCGACGGGGAGCGCTCACTGGCGGAAGTTGAAAGTCTCGAGCTGGGAAAAGCTGAATGCTTCTAGACCGACTTCTATACCGATTGAGAAGGACTGGGGTCGTTGGACGGGCATCCTAGCTGACTGAGAGGGCACTAGCCAAAGACAAAGGCTACATTAGTTTTTTTTTTAGTTGAGTGTAGGCGGCCGGCTCGAGCCGTGTCCGCTGCGGCCGACCCGGCTGTGTCGAGCGGTGCGAGCCCCTCGCCGCTAGGCTGTGCTGGGCGATACCAGTCCCTCGCCGCTAGGCTGTGCCAAGCTGGTGATTGGTGGCCGTGTAGTCACGTGGGGCTGTGCCGGGCTGGTGATTGGTGGCCGTGTAGTCACGTGGGGCTGTGCCGGGCTAGTGATTGGTGGCCGCGTGGTCACGTGGGGCTGTGCCGGGGTTGGTGATTGGTGGCCGTGTGGTCACGTGGGGCTGTGCTGGGGCTGGTGATTGGTGGCCGTGTGGTCACGTGGGGCTGTGCCGGGCTGGTGATTGGTGGCCGTGTGGCCACGTGGGGCTGTGCCGGGCTGGTGATTGGTGGCCATGTGGTCACGTGGGGCTGTGCCGGGCTGGTGATTGGTGGTCACGTGGGACTGTGCCGGGCTGGTGATTGGTGGCCGTGTGGTCACGTCTCGGAAGCAGCGGGCTGGTGATTGGTGGCCGTGTGGTCACGTGGGGCTGTGCAGGGCTGGTGATTGGTGGCCGTGTAGTCACGTCGCGGCAGCAGCGGGGTGGCGGAGAACGGCGAGGGGAGTTTGATACTGAGGGCAGAGGGACAAAGGTGGGATGAGTGTTCGACCTGAATGTGACTGTGTCGAGAATAGAAGACGAGAGATTGGAAAGCAGAGTTTACATTAACAGGAGTCCATCACCCGTCTTCAGAAGGCTTGAATTGATAAAAAGTATCCGCTGAGAACTGTCTCGACACCATGAAGTCCACGAAGACGAACACATTCTATGCAATGGCGGATGCAGCAATTTTTACCGGAGGTGGGGACACTTGTTCTGGGCCCAGCAAACATGCCGATGTCGACCCGCTTTCGACATGTGTTGGGACGACCCCGCGATCTCGTAAGCGGCATGCCGACATCGGCAAACTGGCACGGAATGTCAACATACGTCGGGATGAGTTCTGTATATCAATAGCAGCCAGTCGATAGTAGGTCGCTGTCGAGCGGGTGCGCGGGTCGAGCGGGAGCGCATGTTCACTGGAGAGGGGCCCAATTTCTTCGAAGGAAGCACATTTTCTACTCTGTGCAGGAAGCCATCGGCTGAAAACAAAACTCGTTGAGCGAGGGGATACGCTCGAGCGTATTGGGAGAAGTTCCTTATTAAGTCGAAGGGGTGCCGCACCTCATATCTGGACAGGAGGAGCGGGAACATGTCCCGGTGTTCCCGTCAGATCTACTATGGTACGATGGTACCGGTAATAAAGCTCATACATTTTCGCAACGCACTGCCTCCACTGCGGTTAACAAAGCATTTCATGATGGGGAGCTTTCAGCGACACTATAAGGGCACTAAAGTTCAGGAGACATCACAACTATGTGTGTCTGGGTGGGTCCCCTTGGCCAAAACCTGGATCCGGCACTGACCTCGTGCCCTCTAGGATATGGGAGGGTTTTCGTGGGTTGTTCTTTCCATGCAACAATATAGGCTTGATGCTAAATTCCACTTAGTTTGCTGACGTTTCTCCACCCTGTCCCTCAAGCCAATGCTATTTTAATCTATTCTAACCTGGATAACTATTCCAAATATCCTTTGATGCCAGCGTAATTCAGCAGTTAGTTCATGGATGATGTACGCCTGGATTGGAAACTCCGCGTCGGCGCCTTTGATCTGCGCGTATCAGCGGCACCGACCTGCCACCTAGCGGAGGGTAAGTAAAAACACGGAAACGCGGCCAGTTTTAGGCCGTGCGCCTATGGGAGCTCGGGGTACGCATTTCGTATTTGAATTTTTTCCAATGTATTCAGCCACCCCAGGAGGATTGCATCTGCCTTTCATTATACAGAATTGATCAAGGAACCTTACCATTATTTCCTTATTGATTTATTACGCTCCGTTCTGAAGTTGTCGTGATGCAAAGTGAATGCATCTGTGAGAGGGAGCCCATTTATACGAAAGTGTCGGCCCACCAATGTTGATTTATTAAAAGGATCGGAGGGGGAAAAATACATGAAGGCAATAGGCAGACCAAAATGAATAGGGGGTCACATTCCATAGGCTCCCATGTTAGAAGTTGAAATTATTCCGGGTGGGGGAAGCAAGCATTGAGGGGGCAGTTTCACCCTTAACACGCGCCCTGGAGGGTCTCTGAAAATTACGCGCACTGGAGGGGGGGGCGGATTCAGCCCCCCCCTAAGATCTCGGCTCCTATTAAAGCTGGAGGAACGAAATTCGCAGGGTGAATAGGTACGGTAGTGAACTCCATTGTGTGCACATTTCATGACCTTAGGTCAATATCTTCAAGGTCAAATGAGGTCACATTTGTCAAAATTTTCTTGTTTTGCGTGGCTTGGCTTGTCATTGTTATGGATCGCTGTGAATGTGTTTAAATGCTCCAGAATGGGCATCCATGATGTTTTGGACATTACTATATGATGAAACACAGATGCTAAACCCGACATGTGACCTCAGGTCACCTATATAGCAGCACTTTATCAGGTCAGTTACCTGTTCCAGTTATCGGAACCGGGCCGCCCGCCCGACTACTCCGTCGGGCAGCTCGTATCGTGAAAGGCTGATGCAATCCTTCTGGGATGGCTGAATCAATTGGAAAAAATGCGAATACGAAATGCGTACCCTGAAATCCCATAGGCGCACGGCCTAAAACCGGCCGCGTTTCCGTGATTTTACTTACCCTCAGCTGAGTGGGCCGATACGCAAACAGCTGTTGGTTTCCAATCCAGGCGTACATGATCCATGGTTAGTTGACGGCTGGCAAACGACAGCAGGTATAAAACGTGTCGCCTTACTTCCGCGGGTGTCTGGGGTAATGACGCTAAAATGACGAGGATGTGGCGCGTTGATCAGCATTGGTAGTCTGTAATATTTTATATCGAGGAGTAAAACCCAGTTCTGAAACCTTGCATTGGCCATACAATTTTTTTCGAAGGTATAATCTTCCTCAAGCTGGTTTTCTATTTGCAAGATGGCGCTGAGAATCTTGGGTTTTGCCAGAAATCACCCGATAGAAAGGATGATGGCATCTCTTTCATTAAGGTGAGCTTCAAGTTAAGTTGGGAATACACACTGTGGCAATCTTTAATTACTGGTAAGCTAGGTGAATAGCAATGTTAATTCATGGGCAAGGTGGCCAATCATAATAAGAATGATTTGCCGAACAGAAGTATCTGCTTGGCATGGCCAAAATGCACAAACATCAAAATGTTCTCTCACCTGGATGGTTCCTCAAATTGTTGAGTTTCATGTCATCCAAAGATGAGTTCCTGACCAATCAAGTGGAGTTGGTATCTGCAATTATGCTAATCCTTTAGATTGGAGAAAATATGGATAGATTGACAGGGCAAGGAATGGGAGCTGGAAAGTGTACTTTAAGCAGAATTTAAATACTTCCAAGTGGGCAGCCAGTGCATCTGCCAGTAAATAGTCATCAAACAAAGTATAATATGAGCTCAGCAAAATGAAATACAGATAACTAAAGCTACTCTTCCAAGTCCAATTAGTATCTATCATGGCTGATCTATGCATTATATCTAGTTTTTTTTGTGTTTTAATGTGTTTTGGATTGTTTTGGAATTTTCTTTCAGAATACCATGTTAGTTCACATGATCAGGAACATGTGACCACTTGTTTCCACAGCTTGTGCTTACCTCGTGGTTGATTGTAGGGTTGATTGTATTGTTGTGATTGTTGATTGGTTGATCAGTTGATTGTAGGGTTGATCATAGTGATCATCCCTACAATGCACCATCCATACTGCACTGCTGTTCTTTGTGCCATAATTTATCCACTCCTCACCTCATGCCTCTCAGACATGATTAAAGGGAAATTCAACACTGCATGGAGTTGATTCAACTATTTTTCACGTTCAAAATGCTTACAACATCATTGCAACATCTTAGTCAACATGCACTCAAGCAGAAACTTGTGTGGTAGTAAGATCCTGTATGTTGGTAAGGATGACATCATGGCCTAGATATGGCTTTAATTTTGTCATTACAACATTTGTTTATATTATACCATTTGTTATAATATAAACAAATATAAGTACATTGGTACCTATATAGGTATGTGCATATGTACTGTTATTTTATTGTGGTTCAGGGGTGCATCGACTGCACAGGTCATATAGCGTGCATGCATATATACTGTAGGTATATAACTACCTATAACATATTTTTATATTAACATTTTGTTTACATTTGTTCTGGTTGGATAATATTTGATTAGGTTAGTTTATGTTAGGTTGGATTGGGTTTTGTTAGGTTAGGTTAGGTTTTCCAATTCAATTATCATGTTGGTAGAATTAGCATCTACAGCTTGTTAATTTTTACGAAATACTATGAGGTTATATTAGTTTGTATTATATGAAATTTGATTGGGTTAGGCCAGGTTAGGTTAGGTTTTCCTATTTAATTATTATTCTGTTAAAGTTGCAGTATCTCATATGTAAATGCAATATATTCTGGCAGAGAATGGAGGAGGCATGTCCATCTGCCACCATTCTGTTCTGGTGTTAGGGAGCACAGGTGTTTGTGTGCAATATCTGAGGAAAAAGGTGGAGACTAAAAAATTTAGGTAAATTTCCAGAAACAGGTAAAATGTGATCTTTTTGATTTTTTTTTAAATACAGGGTATTTTAACGTAAAAATCATGATGCGACCACTCATTTTCTCCGCAAATGATTACTTTTAAGTCAGTGACGGTTGATGACGTCATAATGATTTGATGACGTCATATGCATTAAGTCGGGGGAAGAAAAAAAACTAACCTAACCGAACCTAGACTAAGATAATGTAGCATACTATATAAAATATATTATATCATAATATAATCTAACCTAACCTAACCGGAAAACCAGAATCGTCCGAACCAAGTTTTTCCGCCATAACGTCATCAAATATATTGAAAATAAAATAATACAGCATCACAAGAAATTTCCGGCCCTTATCGACGGTTGCTGGCACGACGTGTTGCGAGTATTCATTCTCTGAGATAATGTCAAATTAAGGCAGAAACATAAGGTTTTTGATGACAAAGAGTATTAAATCGAGTGCATGAAGTGTTGATTGTCTTCTTTATCACGTCTGTGACACCAGGTACGGATAATTATACGCGATGTGCTATGTTTGCAGAGTGAAGATTATGGTCGTGTATTTGTTTGCCAACCGAAAAATAATTATTTGCGGAGAAAATGAGTGGTCGCATCATGATTTTTACATTAAAATACCCTGTATAAAAAAAATATGTGGGTTCGAATCTCACCTGTCGCTACTCTTCGCCCGCGACCAATCGGCGTGAGAGATTGGTGACGCTATATGACTCAACGGTCGACGTGTCGTAAAACCAATAACCAACCAACCAACCCTTAATCATAACTGAAAAACACCAGAACGGTGTTAAAATAATGGTTCTTGTTAGGTGTGAGATGTCGAAACGAGTACAGTATGATGCCGAAATTCGTCATTGAAACGATGTCACTTAACGTGACTGATAGGTTCTTTAAGCACGATTTTGATCCAGCAGCATACTCATAAGTGCACCTTTTTTCTTTGTTTGAGGTATCAAACTTCGGGACAACTATTGTAGCAATAACGATTCAAAATACATATCCTTATCAAGTGATATTGTATAACAGACCACATCATAGGTAATCCTCTTACCTGGAATTGCGCTAAGAGATGTTCGTGCATTACAATCTGCAATGATAAGCATCATGGTACTTATCAACAAGATACTGTTGAAAAGTAGATATAAAGACTCATCACGAAACACGATGTCGATACTTCATTGGGATGGATGTCGATTTAGTGTTCAGAAAGTGGTATATTCCACCCTATTTCATGAATAATTTATCACTGCACTAAAATCACATTCATAAATGTGGTATTCCCGAAAAATATAGTATGAGAACTGCTTGTGTGGTTAGGTAATCATAACAACACATCTATGATGTCTTTGTTCAACTTGAAAATTAAGCATAAGCTGCGAAAACCAGTCGTTGCATCTTCAGAATCACGTCATAAACATGGCATTGCAAAAAAATCCCCAAAATAATGAAACTCCTTAAAGCACAACTTTACCTTATATTCATACTGCAATGTGCCAAGATTTGAGTGCAGTGTGTCCATTAAATGCAGCCAAGTCCATTAAGGATACTTTTTCATGAATTCAGGAGAATGACATAAAGTTGTCCTTCGCCGTTGGTTGTTGGTTTTTACGACACATCGACCGTTCAGTCATGTAGCGTCGCCAATCTCTCACGCCGATTGGTCGCGGGCGAAGAGTAGCGACAGGTGAGACTTGAACCCACAATCTTTCGATTGTGAGACGAGCAACTTACCGCTAGACTACTCGTCCCCGTCTATTCGTCCTAGACTACTTATCCCTCGCTGTTGTAACAGCCGAGGACACTGAGGTGCAACATAATGGTCATGACAGGATGGGAGTAATGCACAACATTTTGAAACATTTCCCTTGAAGGATATATCTGACATGCTTCAGAATACCACAAAAAAGTGAAAACCTACCCCACATCCTCTATATTGAAAGGCTTTGGTGAGCTCGATCAGTAAAAAAACAACAACAACCACAGGCTCTTTTACTTTGCATTCAACTGCTAGGTAACAGGGTGGGGATGGCCAAGTGGTTAAGGTGTTGAGACCTGGGTACCAAAGGTCCTGAGTTCAACATTTGCACTTCTGAGCCCATTACCATTAGCCAACCATTAGCCATGATTGTGCATAAAGTGTGCTGTGAAACACCCGGTAAACAAACAAACAAACTGCCAGGTTTTGTGGCATCACCAGCCTCCTATGCCAATTGATCGCAGGCCGACTTGGCAGTCCGGCTGGCCGTGTGATGCAATCCTATAATCTTGCTATCAAGGATTGTAACACCCAGCCAACTGAGCTACTGCCACCCCGGAGGGCTGACAGTGATGTGAAACTGCACAGGGTTCTCATACTGACCAGTTGGGAGTGCCATCAGATATGTGAAACCACACTGGGTTCTGAGGCCAGTTCGGAGCACTGCTGTTAGTGATGTGAAACCAAGTAGGATTCTCAGACAGACCAGTTGGGAGTGCTGTCAGTGGTGTGAAACTGCACAGGGTTCTCGGATAGACCAGCTGGGAGCACTGTTAGTGATGTGGAGATAAACATGGTTCTCAGACAGACCAGTTGGGAGTGCTGTCAGTGGTATGAAACTGCACAGGGTTCTCAGACACACCTGTCGGGTTCTCAGATGCGCTGCCAGAACCAAGACGGCCGACTCGGATCCGCCGTCTTTACCGCCAAAAAGGCCCCACACTGGCTACATCAAGTTCATCAAAGAAATCATGCCCAAGCTCAGAGCGGAGCAGCCAGATGCTCGCAATACAGGTCAGTGGAGGTCAGGCCAGGTCAGGGGTGTCTCCACTGTGTGTGTGGAAGGAAGGATTGATAAAGCAAGACAGGGTGAAGGTGAGGGGCAGCCTATGTAAAGTCTGTGTGCTACCAGTCCCTGGTGGTGACCATGTCTGTACTCCCAGCTACTGGTGGTGACCACAGCTGTTCTCCCAGCTACTGGTGCTGACCACAGCTGTTCTCCCAGCTACTGGTGCTGACCACAGCTGTTCTCCCAGCTACTGGTGGTGACCATATGACATGTCTCAAGAGTTGATGTTGTGTTCACAGGGTTGATGTCATGTCCCCAGAGTTGGTATTGTGTCCCCAGGGTTGATGTGTCCTCAGAGTTGGTGTTGTGTCCTCAGAGTTGGTGTTGTGCCCCCAGGGTTGATGCTCCCCTAGAATTAATGGCGGGCATCAGGGTTGATGTGTCCTCAGAGTTGGTGATGTGTCCTCAGAGTTGGTGTTGTGTCCTCAGAGTTGGTGTGGTGTCCTCAGAGTTGGTGTTGTGTCCTCAGAGTTGGTGATGTGTCCTCAGAGTTGGTGATGTGTCCTCAGAGTTGGTGTTGTGTCCTCAGAGTTGGTGATGTGTTCCCAGAGTTGGTGTTGTGCCACCAGGGTTGATGCTCCCCTAGAATTAATGTTGTGCACCTATGGCGGGCATCGTGTCCCCGGAGTTGATAGCATTTCTCCAGAGTTGATGCTGTGTCCCAGATTTGACGACATGTCTCCAAAATTGCTATCTGGGCGCTGTACGACCAACGCAGTCGATGCGCCTCTGAGCCCAAATAGCCAACCAACCAAAATTGCTGTCGTACCCGCAGAGATACTAGTGCAAGCCTCTCGACTGTGGAAAGCTCTCGACCCGACGGCTCGCCAGCGCCTCAACGAGCAGTACCTGGCGGAGCGCAAACAGTGGGAGGTGAGTGGCGCCGGCGTCTGGCCAGGGCGGCTGCGGTGGTCGGCGCCGCCGGCGTCACGAGCCGTGCGAGAAGCATTGTGTCGCTGGTGAAACGGTGGTTCGAGTTGGAGGAGTCGTACTGGTGATGTGGATCGTATTGGTGATGTGGATCATATTGGTGATGTGGATCATATTGGAGTCATCGTGGTGAGATGAATGATGAATGAGATGAAGTGATTTTGTTCACTCATTCATTCATCATGATGAATGATGATGAATGAATCAGATGGAGTTGTCTTGGCCAGATGAACCATATTGGAGTCATGTTGGTGACATTATTAATCATATAATGGAGTCATATTGGTGGATATTATAGTGAATATAATTAATCATAATGAAGTCATAGTGGAGTTGTGGTGGAGTCATATTGGTGAGATGAACCATATTGGAGGCATGCTGGTCACATTAATCATAGTGGAGTCATGTTGGCGAGATGAACAATATTGGAGTCATGTTCGTGACATTGCTCGCATTGAAGTCACACTGAAGTCATATTGGGGCGTCGCCACATGCAATACTGAAATAAGCATGGCGTATAATTAACAATTCCAGATTCATCCCTTTTTTACAATTGATGGCGAGATATTCGAAAACCAGCTCGGTATAGCGAAAACTTCTTGAAGGTTCAGAGACTATCCGACACAGGTCGGAGACAATTTGCACAATTAGACATTTCAACAATTAGACGTTTAGTCAATTACACATTTAGGTCATAGATATTTAGACAATTATACATTTAGACAATTCGACATTTATACAATTAGACATTTAGACGATTAGACATTTAAATAATTAGACAATTAGCCATTTGGACAATTAGACCTTTAGACAAATGCAATTGATGGAAGTGGACAATTATGCATTTGGACATTTATACATTAAAAAAATAAGACATTGATACAATAAGACACTGACAATTAGCCATTTAGATAATGAGACATTTCGACAAAATATTTAGATAATACAACAAAAAACAAAATACAGCACAACAAAAAAAACAATTAAAAAACAACAGTGTGTGTGTGTGTGTGGCCAGTATGTGTGAAGCCGGTGTGTATGGCCGGTGTGTGTGAAGCCGGTGTGTATGGCCAGTGTGTTTTGCCAGTGCACTCGGTGTGGCCACGCGTCAGAAGGAACTCGCGCCAGCCACAGTGCGGTCTCGACACCTGGTTGTCCCGGTCAGACGACCCTCCACATCATCAGCCTGCTGCAGCTGACGTCGGCCCCCGGTTGGCGACCTTGGCGCGCGCACTGGTCGGCCGACGCTGACCGGCGACCTGCCGCTGACCTTGACGCGTGACCCGCGGGTTGGTTGGTTGTTGGTTTTACGCCACATCGACCGTCGAGTCATGTAGCGTCGCCAGTCTCTCGCGCCGATTGGCCGCGCGCGAGAAGAACAGCGGCAAGCGAGACTCGAACCCGCAATCTGTCGATTGTGAGACGGGCAACTCACCCCCGGACTACTCCTGCCCGTGACCGGCAGGTGTCGAAGGCGGTGTTCGAGGCGGACCTCAGCGGACAGACGCGCGACAAGCTGCTGGTCGCCCGGCTGACGCTGGCGCGGTCGCGCCAGCGGCGCCAGCGGCGACGCGACTTTGCGGCCGCCGACAAGCCGCGCCGGCCGGCCAGCTCGTTCCTGCTGTTCGTGTTGGACGGGATTGGGCAGCGCGGCGACCTGCACCAGACGGTAGGCGTCCGCGGCGGCTGGAGGGGTGGAGCACGGCTGCTGGCAGGGTGGAGCACGGCCGGTGGGAGGGTGGAACACGGCTGCTGGCAGGGTGGAGCACGGCCGGTGGGAGGGTGGAGCACGGCCGGTGGGAGGGTGGAACACGACGGCTGGCGGGGTGGAGCACGGCTGCTGGCAGGGTGGAGCACGGCCGGTGGGAGGGTGGAGCACGGCCGGTGGGAGGGTGGAACACGACGGCTGGCGGGGTGGAGCACGGCTGCTGGCAGGGTGGAGCACGGCCGGTGGGAGGGTGGAGCACGGCCGGTGGGAGGGTGGAACACGGCGGCTGGCGGGGTGGAGCACGGCTGCTGGCGGGGTGGAGCACGGGCGGTGGGAGGGTGGAGCACGGCCGGTGGGAGGGTGGAGCACGGCGGCTGGCGGGGTGGAGCACGGCTGCTGGCAGGGTGGAGCACGGCCGGTGGGAGGGTGAAAATGACCGGTGGGAGGGTGGAGCAAGGCCGGTGGGAGGGTGGAACACGGCGGCTGGCGGGGTGGAGCACGGCCGATGGCGGGGTGGAGCACCAATGTTAAAATAATGGTTTTTCGTTAGGTGTGAGATGTCGAAACGACCACGGTAGGATGTCGAAATTTGTCATGGAATTAGTGTCATTTCAAATGCTTTTGATGTCATTCAGACTCAAATTTGAGCCAATGGTTGTACCTTCATCAGTTGTTTTGATATTCATATGTTAGGAAGAGCTATATTCGGGATAGCGAGGACAAAAACTTATTCCATACACTGGTGCCGTATGTCATATCGCATTATGGATAAACCCTTTACCTGAAATTGCATTGCGAAATGGTCGTGTATCACCATCCCTTATCGAGAGCATGATCGTGATACTTAACAAACGAGGTAATGTTAGAAAGGAGATACGAAGCACGCAGCAAGAAGCAGGATGTCGATACTTCTTGAAGAAGGATGTCGATTGAGTGTTCAGAAGGTGGTAAATTCCACCCTATTTTACGAATAATTTAACACTGTGGAGCACGGCCGGTGGCAGGGTGGAACACGGCTGCTGGCGGGGTGGAGCACGGCTGCTGGCAGGGTGGAGAACGGCCGGTGGGAGGGTGGAGCACGGCCGGTGGGAGGGTGGAGCACGGCCGGTGGGAGGCTGAAAAAGCGGCGGCTGGGAAAGTGGAAAACAACGGGCGGCAGGGTGAAAATACGACGGATGAGGGTGAAAAACTGCGAGTGGGAGGGCGAAGAACAGCGGGTGAGACGCTGAAACACGGGGGGGGGGGGGGGGGGGGGGAACAACGGCTGGGAAGGCGAAACACGATGGCTGGGGATGGGGGTTGGCGGGACGACATGTCGGAAAGTACTGTTGGCCTGAAGAAGTGACAGCAGGCAAACACATTGGAATATGGTGAGTAGACTGCAGTATTGCAGCGAGGTGGAGTGGAGTATCGCTGAAATGCTTAAGACTAGAGAGAAGACGTGAAACTATGGCGAGAACACCGGGCATGGAGAGGGGCATTAATGTGAGTTACGATTCGAAGTCGTACCGGAAAATGGAACGGATGGCACCGAGTTCGATGCGGATAGGGCAGTGGGGGGGGAAGGAGGTGTTATCCCGTGTGATGTGACGTGTGTTTTGTTTGCGATGCTAGTTCTAGTCCTATGGTTTGTGACGTGGTCGTGGTCGTGGATGCCATCTGCTGTGCCAGCCATGTGGTCACTTATGATACCTGTGCTCAGGTGTGATACACATGCTCAGGTGTGGTACACATGTTCAGGTGTGATACACATGCTCAGGTGTGGTACATGTGCTCAGGTGTGGTACACATGCTCAGGTGTGATACACATGTGCTCAGGTGTGATACACATGCTCAGGTGTGGTACACATGCTCAGGTGTGGTACATGTGCTCAGGTGTGATACACATGCTCAGGTGTGGTACACATGCTCAGGTGTGATACACATGCTCAGGTGTGATACACATGCTCAGGTGTGGTACATGTGCTCAGGTGTGGTACACATGCTCAGGTGTGATACATGTGCTCAGGTGTGATACACATGCTCAGGTGTGATACATGTGCTCAGGTGTGATACACATGCTCAGGTGTGATACCTGTGCTCACGTGTGATCATTGCTAAAATAATGGTTTTCCATTTGGTGTGTAATGTTGAAACGAATTCACTTGTTCATGTATGATACTTGTATGATACTTGTGCTCAGTTGTCATACCTCTGATCTGTTATGATAGCTATGATCAGATGTGATTCCTCTGATCAGATATGATGCATCTGATCAGATGTGATGTCTCTGGTCAGATGTAATACCTGATCAGGTGTGATGGCTGTGCTCAGGTGTGATACATCTGATGAGATGTGATACATGTGCTCAGGTGTGATGGCTGTGCTCAGGTGTGATACATCTGATGAGATGTGATACATGTGCTCAGGTGTGATACATCTGATGATATGTGATGCCGGTGCTCAGGTGTGATGCCTGTGCTCGATTATGCACCGCGTGTGATCCCCAGGCGTTTACCTCCGAGATGGCCAAGAAGTGGGCCACCATGTCTGACGACGAGAAGGCGCCGTACGCGAAACGCTTCCTGGCGTCGCGGGTACGTCAGTCGCGTCAGTCACGTCAGTCGCGTCAGTCACGTCACTCGCGTCAGTCACGTCAGTCGCGTCAGTCACGTCAGTCACGTCAGTCGCGTCAGTCACGTCAGTCACGTCAGTCACGTCAGTCGCGTCAGACGCGTCAGTCACGTCAGTCACGTCAGACGCGTCAGTCACGTCACTCGCGTCAGTCACGTCAGTCACGTCAGTCACGTCAGACGCGTCAGTCACGTCAGTCACGTCAGACGCGTCAGTCGCGTCAGTCACGTCAGTCACGTCAGTCACGTCAGTCACGTCAGACGCGTCAGTCACGTCAGTCGCGTCAGTCACGTCAGTCACGTCAGTCACGTCAGACGCGTCAGTCACGTCAGTCGCGTCAGTCACGTCAGTCACGTCAGTCACGTCAGACGCGTCAGTCACGTCAGTCGCGTCAGTCACGTCAGTCACGTCAGTCACGTCAGTCGCGTCAGTCACGTCAGACGCGTCAGTCACGTCACTCGCGTCAGTCACGTCAGTCACGTCAGTCACGTCAGACGCGTCAGTCGCGTCAGTCACGTCAGACGCGTCAGTCACGTCACTCGCGTCAGTCACGTCAGTCGCGTCAGTCACGTCAGTCACGTCAGTCACGTCAGACGCGTCAGTCACGTCACTCGCGTCAGTCACGTCAGTCACGTCAGACGCGTCAGTCACGTCAGACGCGTCAGTCACGTCAGTCGCGTCAGTCACGTCAGTCACGTCACTCGCGTCAGTCACGTCAGTCACGTCAGACGCGTCAGTCACGTCACTCGCGTCAGTCACGTCAGTCGCGTCAGTCACGTCACTCGCGTCAGTCACGTCAGTCACGTCAGTCACGTCAGACGCGTCAGTCACGTCAGTCGCGTCAGTCACGTCAGTCACGTCAGTCACGTCAGTCACGTCAGACGCGTCAGTCACGTCAGTCACGTCAGTCACGTCAGTCACGTCAGTCACGTCAGTCGCGTCAGTCACGTCAGACGCGTCAGTCACGTCAGTCGCGTCAGTCACGTCAGTCGCGTCAGTCACGTCAGTCACGTCAGACGCGTCAGTCACGTCAGTCGCGTCAGTCACGTCAGTCACGTCACTCGCGTCAGTCGCGTCAGTCACGTCAGTCACGTCACTCGCGTCAGTCGCGTCAGTCACGTCAGTCACGTCAGTCACGTCAGTCACGTCAGACGCGTCAGTCACGTCAGTCGCGTCAGTCACGTCAGTCACGTCACTCGCGTCAGTCGCGTCAGTCACGTCACTCGCGTCAGTCACGTCAGACGCGTCAGACGCGTCAGTCACGTCAGTCACGTCAGTCACGTCAGTCGCGTCAGTCACGTCAGTCGCGTCAGTCACGTCAGTCGCGTCAGTCGCGTCAGTCGCTCGGGCTGTCGCCCGCCGTGTGGTGCCGCTGCCACAATATGGCGGTGCCACTGCCACACTAGGACGGTGCCGGTGCCACTGCCACAATGGGACTGTGTCATGGCCACGATAGGACTGTGCCATGGCCACGATAGGACTGTGCCATGGCCACGATAGGACTGTGTCACTGTCACCACTGTGCCACCGTGCCACTGTCACCACCACATCAGGACGGTGTTAGTGCCAGCACCACTGCCAGTCAGTGCCACCACCACTGCCGCTACTATTGTGGGCTGGGCTGGATTCACCAGCTGTGTATATGACCTGTGGTGTGAAGAGTTTGCAAAAAATGTACTTTGCATTTTTACTACAAGTGTTTCTTTGTGTAAAATATACATCATTGAGAGCAAAATTCGGCACAAGCCAGCTGCGAGATGTACTTGTATCGGTTCGTGTCATCTGTATGATCATCGCAATCTCCAGGATGCAAATGATCAAGCACAGTGGAAGATACAAATAAAGCCAAGTGTGTTGGCTTGTGACGTAAGCTCGGTCGTTCCGCCACACGTCGCGTTTTCCACCTGAATTTCCCAATTTGGACACCGCCCGTACGGGAGACGCGTTAACCTTATCGACCGACACACGATCTCGCAGCCACTGGTGTTGGTTCTTGTTTGTTTAGTGGGTGGTTCACGGCGCACTTTATGCACGATCACGGCTAATGTCGCCGCCCACACTGTTTCGCCGGTGGGCCGTTCGCCGGTGGGCCGCGGGATTGGGAAATGTTCTGAGTGGTGCGAATGTTGAACCCGGGGCCTTTGGTACCCAGAGCTCAACACCTTAGCTACTCGGCATCCCCGCCCCCTGGTGGTGGTTATGCCCGCAGTGAAGCGTATCCAACTCTAAACATACGCTCGCCCAGGAAGGACGCGTTGCTAATTATGCGACTTCTCTTCCGCAGGAGAAGTACATGTCCGACCTGAGGGCCTGGGAGGAGGATATGATCAAGCAGGGTCGGTCGGACCTCGTGAGGCGTGAGTGTTGCGTGGTGCCTCGTCAGATGCGAGTGTGACGTCACCTCTGGTCAGATGCGGGTGTGACGTGGTGCCTCGTCAGATGCGAGTGTGACGTCACCTCTGGTCAGATGCGAGTGTGACGTGGTGCCTCGTCAGATGCGAGTGTGACGTCACCTCTGGTCAGATGCGAGTGTTGCGTGGTGCCTCGTCAGATGCGGGTGTGACGTCACCTCTGGTCAGATGCGAGTGTTGCGTGGTGCCTCGTCAGATGCGAGTGTGACGTCACCTCTGGTCAGATGCGAGTGTTGCGTGGTGCCTCGTCAGATGCGGGTGTGACGTCACCTCTGGTCAGATGCGAGTGTGACGTGGTGCCTCGTCAGATGCGAGTGTGACGTCACCTCTGGTCAGATGCGAGTGTGACGTGGTGCCTCGTCAGATGCGGGTGTGACGTCACCTCTGGTCAGATGCGGGTGTGACGTGGTGCCTCGTCAGATGCGGGTGTGACGTCACCTCTGGTCAGATGCGAGTGTTGCGTGGTGCCTCGTCAGATGCGAGTGTGACGTCACCTCTGGTCAGATGCGAGTGTGACGTGGTGCCTCGTCAGATGCGGGTGTGACGTCACCTCTGGTCAGATGCGGGTGTGACGTGGTGCCTCGTCAGATGCGAGTGTGACGTCACCTCTGGTCAGATGCGATTGTGACGTCGTGTCTTGTCAGACGTATATGGGAATATGGGCGCTATGTTACCAAGTAACTAACTAACTAACGCAGGGAGAATATTCTGGGAGTAATCTGGTAATATAACGTGGGGGGAATATTCTCTAATAATATGATATTAGCTAGCGTTGCACTAGCCACCCATTGGCTAGTTGAAATAAATACAAACGCAATTACCCGTCAGCAAGTTCAAATGCACAGGTGGAGACATTTTACAACGCGCCGACTGTTTTGGGCCACATGGCGTTAATCTCTCATGCCCATCATTAGCCAGCGATAAGTAGCGACATGTAGGCCTCGAACCCGAATTTTTTTTTCGGTCGGGAAGCAGGCGCCTTACCCGCAGACTACCTTACCTTTTCCCGGCGGTTTTCTCCAAGCTAAACAGTAACTAATTCACGTTGTTTGCAACAAGTCAGACACGGGTGAATAATAATAATCTGCCAATGGCACCTTGTATGGCGACTCATTGCCCATGGCACCTTGTATGGAGACTCATTGCCCATGGCACCTTGTATGGCGACTCATTGCCCATGGCACCTTGTATGGCGACTCATTGCCCATGGCACCTTGTATGGCGACTCATTGCCCATGGCACCTTGTATGGCGACTCATTGCCCATGGCACCTTGTATGGCGACTCATTGCCCATGGCACCTTGTATGGAGACTCATTGCCCATGGCACCCAATCCTTCCACTCCTGAGGTTCGCAATGCATCTTAAGGCAAGGATACCCAGCGTACTCCATAGGCCTAATGTTGAATGTGCTTGAAGCAGGGCGACGACTCTCCATACAAGGTGTCATTGGTAGTGAGATCCCATACAAGGTGCCATTGGTAGTGAGATCCCATACAAGGTGCCATTGGTAGTGAGATCCCATACAAGGTGCCATTGGTAGTGAGATCCCATACAAGGTGCCATAGGTAGTGACTCTCCATACACGGTGCCATGTGTAATGAGTCTCCATTCAAGGTACCATGTGTAATGAGTCCATTCAAGGTACCATGGGTAAATGCCTATTATTCACCGTGTCTGACTTGTTGCAAATAGCGTGTATTAGTTGCTGTTTTGCTTTGGAGAAAACCGCCTGGAAAATGCCAGGGGCGAGCAGTCTGCGGGTAAGATGCCCGTCCCTCAACCGAAAAGTTGCGGGTTCGGATCCCACCTGTCGCTACTCTTCGCCGGCTAACGATCGGCATCAGAAAATGACGCCGTGTGGCCCAGAACAGTGGGCGCGTTGTAAAATCAACCACCACCGCCGCCGCCGCCGCCGCCGCCGCCGCCGACGCCGACGCCGACCGCCGCCGCCGCCGCCGCCGCCGCCGCCGCCGCCGCCGCCGCCGCCGCCGCCGCCGCCGCCGCCGCCGCCGCCGCCGCCGCCACCGCCCCGCCGCCGCCGCCGCCGCCGCCACCGCCGCCGCCACCGCCGCCGCCGCCGCCGCCGCCGCCGCCGCCGCCGCCGCCGCCGCCGCCGCCGCCGCCGCCACCGCCACCACCACCACCACCACCACCACCACCACCACCACACTGACGCTCGGCGGAGTCCGTGCTGAGTGCGGGGCTGAGTCCCAGACGGGTTTCCAGATGGAGTACGGGGCTGAGTCCCAGACGGGCTTCCAGATGGAGTACGGGGCTGAGTCCCAGATGGAGTACGGGGCTGAGTCCCAGACGGGTTTCCAGATAGAGTACGGGGTCGGTGATAAATGATTCGTGAAATAGGGTGGAATATTCCACTTTCTAAGCATGAAATATACCTCCTTTCCCAGGTAGTATCGACATCGTGCTTGTTGGTATGTGCTTATGACGTCCCTGTTACTCGTTTCTGGGTATGTCGTGTATAAATGCCATGATTTTAAGCTCGCCATTACGGATTGTGACACACATGCATCTCGTAACACAATTCCAAGTACAGAAATTATCTATGATCTGGTCTGCTGAACAATACCATCTGCTGATGCCATGGTATTGCAATCCTTATCATTATTATAGGTGTCTCTGTATTAGGTGTCCCATAAATTAAACGAAAACATGTACTTATGAGTCCCCTATTGTCTCAAAGTGGAGGTTCAAAAATTAAAACAACATTTTAAGTAGCATGCCTCCATGACAAAATTTCGACATCATACTTTGCTTGTTTCGGCATCTCACACTTAACGAAAAATAATTAGTTCAACACTGTGCGGCGTGGTGTAGCAACTCACCGGTCGGTTCGCATGTGCTGCTGCTGTTCTGCATTGACGCCTGACGCACTTGAACCCACGTGTTTTTTTTCAGAAGGCTCACAGCCTATACCTAAAGCCAGCCAGTTCGACGCTCCGGAGAAGCGGTAGGACAACGCTGGCGGTGGTGGTGGCGGTCGACCTCCGGGCCAGTGTCAAACGTCAGGTCAAGGCTGGTCTCAACGTGGCGGCAGCCGGCGTGCGGGGGTCGAGTCTTGCGGCTGAGGGAGGTCAGGTCGGCGGATCACGTGTCAAGGTCAAGGTCAAGGTGGATAACGGGACAAAGGCGGACCCGACCGTCACTTTGAGGGCCAAGGTCAACTCTGCGGGAGGTCAGGTCGGCGGGTCACGTGTGAAGGTCAAGGTGGAGAACGGGGCAAAGGCGGGCCCGACCGTCACGTCGAGGGTCAAGGTCAACTCAGAGAGCTGCGAGTAAGGCGGGCTCGCTCGACGGTAAAGCGGCGCTATTGAAGCCCGCAA